>JAKVIS010006631.1:0-10219 GCA_033119425.1 Bufotes viridis
GATGCGGTGTGCACACATCCGGTGCCCGTATGTTGTGTACCCGCTGTATGCGGGCCACAAAATCCACATGGAAAACCCGTAACTTGTCCACACTGTGTGCAGCCACCCTTAATGTTCACTTCATCTGCTTAGGTAATTATGCTTACGATTAGTCTAGATGTATAACATGAGGATAATGTAATGAGAAAAGCCTCATTCACACGTCAGTGTTCGGTCAGTGATTTCCAATAGTGATTGTGAACCCAAACCAGGTGCGGTTCTAAGCACAGAACAGGAGCAGATCTTTCCCTTAGGCCTCATTCACACGACCGGTAGTGTCTTGTGCCTGTATTGCGGACCGCATTTGTGTTAACGCAATACACGGGCACTGTTCCGTTGTCATTCCGCATTATGGATGTGGACCCATTCACTTCAATGGATCCGCAAATCCGGAGGTGCGGAACAGAACATCACGGAAGCACTACGGAGTGCTTCTGTGGGGTTCCGTCCCGTACTTCTGTTACGCAAAAAGATAGAACATGTCCTATCTTTCTGCGGAACGGGTGGATCACGGGTCCATTCAAGTGAATGGGTCCGCGATCCGCTGCGGCTGCCTCACGCTTGGTGGCCGCAGGGGCGTAGCTAACAGCTCATGGGCCCTGATGCAAGAGTTCAGCTTGGGCCCCCCTTCCCTCAGTGCTTTGTGTATCTTCTTATGTGGCACAAGGCTTTTTGGGCCCCCTCAGGCTCCTGGGCCCGTTAGCGACTGCTACCTCTGCACCCCTTATAGCTACGCCCATGGGTGGCTGTGAATTGCGGACCACAGCACGGGACACCTAAGGCCGTGTGAAAGAGGCCTCATACCTTTTCTCTGTGGAGGCTCCAGTCCTGGTTTTGGCTCACAATCACTGATGGAAATCACTGACCAAAACACTGATGTGTGAATGAGGCTTTACTCTGTGCCTTAAAAAGGAAACGAAAATCTGTATAGTTATTTTGACGTATTTTTAGCACATACAAACGATATAAAACTGCTTGTGCTGCAAAGTGAATCCACTTTTCCCAAAGAAAAGAATATCATGGCTACATACACAAAAAGGTTAAAAAAAAATAGCACTGGAATAACAAATACTTTCTGCCCCCTCTAAAATCCTCATAGTGACTGAGCGAGATGCAGCTCTCTTCGGGTCATATTGAGCACAAGTGTTTATTGTTTTATAACCTGTGACATTTTCATTTTTGTATTTGAAAAGTTCAATAAAGGCAATAGGTCAAAAACCTTTGACTTCTTCCCGTCCATTGTGTGGGTCTTGTGTCTGCAGAGCTTACAACATACGGGCACCGGATGTGTGCACACCGCATCATGGATGTGGATGTCACTTGAAGAGACGTCTTTTGCTCCTCGTTTTTCCAGTATCCACCCTTTGTTTCCCCAACCTGCACATACTCTCTGACCTACTGACACCCCAAATTCTGTTCTTGTTGCTGCCCCATTGTCCCTATTACTGTACCAAATGTGTGAAACAATGCCCCCAAAAAAAAAAAAAAAAAACTGTCCTCAAAAATCCCCCCCCCCCTGCCAAAAAAAATATATTGGCTCCAAATATGATAGTACCCCAGACTAATAGTGACCCCACAAGTTGTATAATGACCCCGAGTATCCACTATAATGTAATAATGCTTCTGAATACCCCTTTAAAATAATAATAAATGCCCTTAAAGGGGTTGTCTCACTGCAGCAAATTTAATTTCCCATGTAGAGGAAGTTAATACAAGGCACTTACTAATGTATTGTTATTATCCATATTGCCTCCTTTACTGGCTGGACTAATTTTTCCATCACATTATACCCTGCTTGTATCCAGGGGTTATGTCCACCGTGTGATCCATCAATGGTGGTCATGTTTGTACACTATAGAAAAAAGCGCTGGCCTTTGCACACTCCCACGTCACCGGCCACCAAAGAGGCCAATGCCTTTTTCTAGAGCAGTCGTCGCGAACCTATGGCACGGGTGTCACAGGCGGCACTCAGAGCCCTCTCTGTGGGCACCCGCACCCTGGAAAAAGTCTGTGGTGACTCAATATGCCTTGGACTTTTCCTGCCATTCATCGGCGCAGGGCGGGCTATGAACAGCACAGGCAGGTTATTATAGCCAAGTGATAAAGTGCATGGAAGATAGACTATACTGGACTGTAGTAGGGCTCATGCACACAAATGTATTTTCTTTCCATGTCCGTTCTGTTTTTTTGCGGACCGTATGCGGAACCATTCATTTCGATGCCTCCGCAAAAAAACGGAAGTTACTCACTGTGCATTCCATTTCTATATGTCCATTCTGCGAAAAAATTGGACACGTCCTATTATTGTCCATATTATGGACAAGGATAGTACTGTTCTATCAGGGGCCAGCTGTTCCATTACGCAAAATACAGAATGCACGCGGACGTCATCCGTGTTTTTTGCAGAACGCAAAATCCATACAGTCGTATGCATGGGCACGTATTCAGGGTAAATTGCTGTGTTGGCACTTTGTGATAAATAAGCGGGTTTTGGGTTGCAGTTTTTTGGGTTCCCCGTCACCGTCCTATAGTGACTGCTGGTCGTTCTTGTACACTATAGCAAGCCAGCAAAGGAAGCAATCTGGACAATCACAATACATTAGTCAGTGCCTTGTATTCACTTTCTCTACATGATCAATGCCATTTGCTGACGTGAGACAACCCTTTAAGTGCCCCCTTAAAAAGTAATAATGTCCCCTAAGTGCCCCACACTCAACATCAGCCTTTATGCCCTAAAAAAATAGAAACCTTTTACCTCCCCACAATCTTCGCACATCCAGCATCCCAGCATAGGCAGCGCAATGCAGTGACATCATTGGGCGCGCTTGCATCGCTGCTTGGCACCGGTTTACTGTAGGCTGAAGTCCTAAAGGTGCTCGCGCTCTACAAGACAGCAAATGGCAGGGCCAGGGCGCACACTTGCTTTTTTTTACCAATATTTGCATCAGTCTTCATCGTTAGATTTTTGCAGGATTTTTCAAAGTGGCAGTTTCCTGCGCGGATGGGAGCGCCGTTGTGTAGGAGCTAAGGGGGTGGGGACCATCCTAATTCAATTTTATGACTGGTGAGGGTCCCACCGATTATTATCATGTTATGGCACGATGCAAATTGGGGACCCAGACTGAGGAAGCCACCTCCTGTGAAGAATCTCAAGGTTCAAAATTTGATGTGCTGACCCTGATGCCTTTGGTGTCCGACTCATTTCTGGATAAAGCTTTTTTATTTTGCCCATGTTTGGAGCATATCATTGAACGTATGAAACACCAAAACTGCGTAGTTCGGACTAGGAGGGGCCACATACTGGATCATAGACACGATGAGCGCACATGTGTTTCCCCATTCATGAACTGCACTGGGTCCCGGGCAGATGTTCCCACACTCCTGTCAACGTCACTGGGTTTCACTATACGACTCGAGCAGATGTACAGTTTAGAAATGCTGTGTCCCGGGGGAAGGTTTATGGAGCTTCATATCATACGCATTTCTATAGTCGGATGTGTTTCATTCTGCATTCAGATTAAGAACGAGAACAAGCAGCAGTTTTACTATAGAGAGGCGTCTGTAAAGGGCTTATCCCATAATTAATGTAAAAAATGCTAATCTCCTTCCAAACGTAGAACCAGCCCTGTATCTTACACGGATCCAGAGATCTGCCCATTAATTGCTCTGCTAGATTTATATCAAGCTGGCAGCTTAGGGGGCGTGCACTTTTCGGGAGGGGGGATTCCTTTCTGCTGCAGCTAGTGGAGATGGAATGGAGCATGTATATCAGCCTCAGTGAGCAGGACAGAGAATTTTGACAAAGAGCAGAGAGTGGTGGCGCTATAGAGATAGCCAATAACTGCAATAGTAGCGTCACCCATGATGGCTGACCAAAGTCACGGTCTGCCATTTCCTGCTCCCCAAGACTCCCCCGGTGCAATATTTTTTTAATCCGCGCAACGGAGAGATGCAGAGTTGGCTATGCAGGTATCCGGAGGAACGGGGACTGGGGAAGTATCATTTATCGGAGGGGCCAGGCGTTGTGGGGAGTATTTGTACTATTGGATAACCCCTAAGGCCCCATTCACACGTCCGCAATTCTGTTCCGCATTTTGCAGAACGGAATTGCGGACCCATTCATTCCTATGGGGACAGACGATGTCCCGTTCCCGAAAAAAATGTCCTATTCTTGTCAATAAAAGGCATTTTCTATATAGTGCCGGCGATGTGCGGTCCGCAAATTGCGGAACGCATATCGCCGATGTCTGTGTTTTGTGGACGTGTGAATGGAGCCTAATAAGTGAAGTACCTATCACATAAAGCGAGCATAAAGCAGCGTGAGAAAACTGATTTAATCTCTTGTCACTTCAGACCCACAGCTCTAGATTGCAAGCTCTGATGGACAGGTTTGTTGACGGCCATCATATACTTATCTACCCCAGATTTAGCACCAGTCTAACCACTGATCTCTCGCTGTACTGTGACTGTCTACGGCTATTTTTGGATGAGCGTAGAAGAGGGGCATTTTTGTTCCTGGATTCCAGACTCAAATCTTGGCCCGACCATGGAGTTGGAGGAATCCAGTGCTGGGACCCTCACTTTGAGCTCATGCACATAACCGTATGTATTTTGAGGCCTGCAAAACACGGATACGCCAAAAATATGGATGACGTCCGCGTGCATTCCGTATTTTGCGGAACGGAACAGCTGGCTCCTAATAGAACAGTCCTATCCTTGTCCGTGATGCTGACAATAATAGGACATGTTCTATCCCTTTGTGGAATGGACATACGGACACAGAATACACACGGAGTAACTTCCTTTTTTTTTCGCGGACCCATTGAAATAAATGGTTCCGCATAAGGTCCGCAAAAAAACGGACACGGAAAGAAAATACGTTTGTGTGCCTGAGCCATTATCCTGAGAAGAAAGGTGCTAAACCACTGCTGTGACCTCCATTACTCTCTTTTCCTGCACCGCATTTCTTCTCCCCTTCTCTAGTGAATGCAGCCCTCCATTCTCACAATCGGTAGGGTTGCCAGAGGTTGAACTTCCACCGATCACATAATGATGACGTTTCCTAGTGATATTGTATGCCTGATTAACCCTTTAAGATAGGAACCAAGGAGATTAGGAGAGCAGCTTGCCACCATGCATGACATTCTAGTTTTTACAAACTGGAAGTATAAAATTCAACATCAGACGAGGATGATTGAGCCATCCTCCATCCTGACATGGATTTTAAAAGTAAGTACACCAGCTTCACCAGGTCTCTAATAATGAATGTAGTTTGTATAGTGAAATCTGGTGACTATCAGGCATCATATAGTACATGCAAATCTCTGTCTAACAAAGCTAGAACCAGTCCTGTACCTCACATGGATCCAGAGATCTCCCCGTGCATTGCTTCCAGGGGTGCACCACCAATGAGGCGACTGTCTCAGGCAGCGCCAGGTAGGGGCAGAAGGGGGATTATCTGTTTCTGCGGTATAGTATCGAGAAGCATAGTGGGCACAGTATGTGGCGCTGTAGTACCCTGTATGTTTTGTAGCTCTGTATGTAATATTTTCCAAGTATGTCTTTAACAGTAGAGCTGGAGGGAAGGGGTTAGGTTAAGAAATTGGCATTGGGGGGTTGGGGCTCAGCTTCAGTTTTTGCCTCAGGAGCCGAAAGGCTAGGTGCCCCCCTGATTGCTTCAATTGTTTTAGATTTATTTTAGGCTGGCAGCTCAGGGGGTGTGTCCTTTCTCAGGGAGAGTGTACTTTCTGCTACAGCTATTTTCCTGTAACTGTCGCAGCATCGAACAGAAGATGGGGCTGGTGATGGTTGAAAAGATTTAAAATGAGCACATGCAATCACCTAAGTTCGGTGGACAAGAAATAAGGCGGCGCTATACGGATACCTTTTATTGAATAACTCAGTGGCTATGCTAAATTTTATAATTACATGCCATTACAAAAGTAATCAGATCCAGATGCTGGTCTGAAAAATGTCAAATATTTTTGTGGCACAGCCCCTTTAAGACGTCTCATTGCACTAGCACTCATCTCATCACCTACGTCTGTGTATCCTTTGGCTTGGACTTACGGAAGGGCGCAAATACTTTTACATAGAATGTGAGTTGATCGTTTATGTGGCTTTCATGGTTTCACACAGCATGACATTTTCCCATGTTCACCATTTCTCGACACACTTGGGCCTGAAGTGAAGAATTCGCCTTGTGCTAGGCTGAAATAACATCTGCCTGGGATGCAAGGCATGGGAAGTCGGTGTACGGCTCGAGGACCCCTCTGCCAGAGAAAATATAAACAGGTCATTAATAATACACTGACCACCCCGCTAAGCAAGTGATTTTCAGAGATTTACCACTGGAAGATTGAACGATTCACTGGAGATCTTTGCATTGGTTTAGGAAATCCAATGCTTAATCGTATTTATTTAAAGAGGAAATCAACATCGGGAAATAGAACCGTATAAAACGGACTGAATCTTCCCACTTTCTGGAGGCCGAGCCGTAGTCTGCTGTCGTAGACAGAGCTGGAAAAGGCTTTCATTCTGAGCCCATTGTAGACAGGAAGAAGGAGAGATTTTATCCTCGCAAACAGGAGGCTCGCCCACATGATCACCTGGGACAGACTTGGCCAGTGCTGGGAGGCTACAAGGTTATGGGGGCCTGGGAATGTTCAACATCAAGAAAGCAATTACAGCATAGCAAGAGCGGAGGGAATTACACAGGAAATGTGAACAGTAACCCTTCACAGCCAAGGAACCTAAGACTATACCTCGAAGACCGCTAAAGAGGAATCAGACAGATAGATAGCGGTGTAAAGTATTAATCATGCACATACATGGTCTCCATGTCTGGCACCTCTAGTGCTTTACAACAGGACACAAAGCCCCGTGGGATTATGACGTTTGGCGTACGCTTAGGAAGTGAGAGCATGGTTGTAAAGCAGATCAAAGCTCTGAGATTACGGCCTACCTAGGTGGCCTTCAAATTCTCTTATTCCTGTGCTGCCTTTCAGAGACATTTTTATTCCATGAACATATAAATGGGGAAGAAATCCGTGTTTTTTTTTCCCTCTCTTCTAACTTTTTGGTATCTCGGAAGGGAGGTTCCCATCCCCGATCGTGTTCTATAGATTTTAACTCTCTTGGAGTCGCAACACGATCCTATCATCATGTACAGAGGTTTCGTTGGTCGATAGCAACCAGTGAACCATTGTTGCTTTTTGTATACTGAAAGGGGTTGTCCTGGCTTTTACTATCAATGGCCTATTCTGAGGATAGGTCATTAATATCCGGGACCCCCGCCGATCAGCTGTATGAGAAGACGTCTCCCCTCTTTCTGTGTCGTCTCCCCTCTTCCTGTGCAAAGGCCATAGATGGCAGCATCAGACAGGTAGAGAGAAGGGAGATGGCACGTTCATTAGGACACGTCTCCTTATACAGTGCCGCCCCCCGCCCCTCCCCGTCGATCTGATACTGATTACCTAAGTGTACAGTCTCCAGCAGTGGGAGGTTGTTGTCTATGACTAAGCCATATAATCATCCCATAGAGCTGTGATATTCTGGTACATACCGTACTGTTCATAAAAATAATACTAACGTACTATAAATAATACCGTCATACTGTCCAAGAAAATAATACTGATCTACATACAATAATAATATCAGATGACGTGTGTGGCAACGTATTCTCCCCTGGAACAATTTTTTTTAGGTCATTGGAGGTACAGTATGCATGACATATTAAAGGGGTTGTCTGGTCCCCAAGCTGAAATTGAAGCCTGGAATGTAGGTGCTCCCAGCAGGGTCACAGGGTCAGGTTCCTACATGAAGGAGAGGAAGGGGTTGACAGAGGAACCTAGAGCAACAAGGGTGCACAGAATGGCTTGGACCCGCTCACGGTGCACTTAACTGCTCATTTGCATATGGATTAAAAGCACATTTTTTACCCCAGAATGAAGCAACTGATCGCTAAGTGAAAGAAGTTACATTCAGCTGAGCAAGTCCTACAAGGCAAGACTCCCTTTAACAGGGGCGAGGTGAACTCATCTACTACAGTATCATGGGAACTTGCCCTCATATCATCTCATCATCTCTGCCTTTCCTCCGGAGTTCCCATCACTCTGCATTGCTTGTTCCCTTTGTGTTATATTTTATCATATCAGATATAAATTTAGTTTGCAGTGTGGTGGGATGGAGGGTGATAATCATGTGTTGGAGTCAATTCTAGGCTGACTGAATATAAACTATTAAAGGGGTATTCCCATCTCAGACAATGGGGGCATATCGCTAGGGTATTCCCCTTATTGTCTGATAGGAGCTGATCCCACCGCTGGGACCAGCATCTACAACGAGAACGAAGCGGGGAGCGCTGTGGCTGGATGACCGTCCACAACCAAGCGCTGCTCCCATAGAAGTGAATGAGAGCGCATGCGCGGCCCAGACTCCCATTCATTTCTATGGGGCAGACAGTAATAGCCGAGCCAGCGCTCGGCAATTTTCAGTGGCCCCATAGAAATGAATGGAGGGCGGCTGTGCATGCGTAGTGCGCTCTCCATCTCATAGGAATTCTCCCCTGGAACAAATATTTTTAGGTCATTGGAGGTACAGTATGTTTGACATATTAAAGGGGTTGTATCTACAGCCCTCAAGCAGACGTTTGTGTTTCCAAGCAGCGTTTTTCTGTCCGGCATGGGATGTGGAGCAAGACAGATCTAGCATGAAACACAATGTAAGTCAATGGCGCCGAATCCGTTTTCCCGGACACAAAAGAAAACGGTCATTTTAGAGATAATACAACCGGATCCATTCATAACAGATGCAGCCGGCTGTATTATCATAACGGAAGCGTTTTTAGTGATCCCTGCCAGATCAAAAAGGCAGATGTGAAAGTAGCCTAAGGACTTTTCCAGACAGTCAGATTTCCCGGTTTCAGGGATTAACGGCGGGTAAACTGTTAGAAATGTTTATAGCAGAGACGGAGTCCGGAACGAAGCCAGGGGTAATCACCGGGAGAGTGCTTTGGATGCAACATATCAGGTGATGAGACAAAGACGTAATCAGAAGCTGAGCCAGGGGTCAAAACTGGATGGTCGAACTACAAGTACCAGGTGACAAATTCCAAGGAGCTCAGGATCATCTCTGGATTAGGGACAGGTGAGTAACAGAAAGCAAGAGAAGAAGGTGGATGAAATGGGGTATGAAAGACATTTATTAAGTCCTTCTGTGCTGGAAATGTGGTTCTAAAGAGTTAAAAAATCTTTATACAAAATTACCAACATCATGACCAATAGGTATATCAGATATGTTTATTAGGACACAAAGTAACAGTCTCAAGTGTTTCGGACTTTCAAGCCATATGACACATGGGTCCTGAGTAGTGAGGAGCACATTTCTTGAAATTTGGATTCAATTCGGAAAATTCAGATTCAATTTGGCCAAATCATTCGGACAACTCTAGTCTGTATAACTTTGACCTGAATTGGAAGTACTCCAATTGCCCTGAAAGAAGTTGTGGATGACATTCTGAGGTTTACTAGGACTGCTCATTTCAAGCTCTTTAACGCCAAACCAGCATTAATAATCTTAAAGTGACAGCAACATATAAACACATGGCTGCTAGTGGTAACAAATAGCCTCTTTAGATGCTATGTACACCTATGGGGGTTATTATTGCATTGTACTTATTTTGGGCTAAAAATATTTTTTTATTGGTCTTTATTAAAAATATGGCATCCTTTTCCTGTACAGAGCTGAGATGCTCTAGTAGCACTCTTTGGATTTTCTGTCTTTTCCGTCAGACCAGGAGCAGACAGACTCCTTATCTCTGCTCTCTCACGTTATAAATACTCATTATACAGATGTAGCAGAGGTAAGACTCCAACCCTTAACTCAAATTTCATTATCTCATCGCGTTATCTTGAAACAAAAGCCATTGAGAAGCAATTGCTTAATACGTTTAGTTAACTATAGTTTAAATAACACATCTCAGAAAGCAGGAGTCTTAACCCTGCTACATCCATGGCTCCGTTCTTATCATACTGATTAGAATGGGGCTTAAAAAAGTGTTTATGACTACTTAGTTGTTTAGAGATAAGGTTTATTAGATGGCATCTAATTTCACAAAGTGAGAGTACCAGTCACAACTAGAAAAACAGTTAACCCTTTGTGACAGAACGGCTAAATATTT
>JAKVIS010006632.1:0-10183 GCA_033119425.1 Bufotes viridis
TTGTCCGTGTTGACATCACCCTTAATTTTTCCATTATTCTTCTCTGTAAGAAAAATAGAAAAAAAAATGATCCTGTATTTTGAACATCCGTAAGGCCTCTTTCACAAGGTCAGTATTTGATCAGTATTTTTGTAAGCCAAAAGCAGGACTGGGTCCATAACAGATGAGATGCAAATAATTCCATCACATTTTATCTCTATTTTGGACCCACTTATGTTTTTGGCTTACAAATACTGATCAAATACTGATACCTAATACTGGCCATGTGAAAGAGGCCATTAAAGTGCTGCTTGCAGGACTTTTTTTCCTTATTAAAAAAAACAAACTCATTTCAGGCGTAAATGGCCAAAACTGCTGCAAATTGAGCATAAGACCTCTTTCACATGATCAGTATTTTGCATTAGTATTTGATCAGTATTTGTAAGCCAAAAGCAGGAGTGAGTCCAAAACACAGAAGAGATGCAAATATTCCTATGACATTTTATCTCTGTTTTGGACCCACTCCTGCTTTTGGCTTACAAATACTGATCAAATACTGACCATCTGAAAGAGGCTTTGTGGATGCTCAAAATACGTTATTATTTTAGTTTTCTGTTCTTCTAACAACGCAGAAGAAAGGAAAAATAAACATTCATGTCAACACAGCCTTACTATCACTGCTGATGCCACCCTCCCCACTCTGTCATGGGGCCACCATTGTCACTGGCACTGCCACTGCTGCTGCTGCCACCCTCCCCACTTTGTCATGGGGCTACTTGAATGTTGGGGCACTTCACGGTTAAGTCCACGGCGATAAATTAGACCTGATGGTAACAGTTACCTGTAATATTGTTGCACAGTAAACCTACAGCTAACAGAAGCCAATAAAAATCAGTTGTTCGACTGCCACAACGTGCATTAAATAATTTTTTTCCACTACTTTATTGCCGCTGTCTCCATTTCTTTATTTTGTTCCATTAAGGAACCATTTGGATAAAGCTCCTGCAGGGGCCCCCATGGCTCTTGACTTTACTTTTTGGCTTTTCTTTTTGTTTAACAGAAGGAATTAGCTATGAATTCTGTGCAGATAAAAAAGTCACTTAATTTTAACCCTTTAATATAATTGCATTTGCCTGCTAGTGTGTCTCGCCCACAGACTGTACTGTGCCCACTGCCCACCACTCATATAGGGTGGCACAGTACCTTGCAGATAAAAAAGTCATTTAATTTTTACCCTTTAATATAATTGCATTTGCCTGCCAGTGTGTGTCAGGCCCACTGACTGTACTGTGCCCACTGCCCACCACTCATATAGGGTGGCACAGTACCGCGCAGATAAAAAAGTCATATCATTTTTACCCTTTAATATAAGTGCATTTGCCTGCCAGTGTGTGTCAGGCCCACTTACTGTACTGTGCCCAATGCCCACCACTCATATAGGGTGACACAGTACCTTGCATGCATAGTACCACTAATCAAAAAAAAAATTGAGAAGCAGGGACAGGCCAGCCCGCAAGGGCCATCTTGGTCGTGGTGCTGTGATTTCCTTTGGCCCTAGAGTAATGCCCAGTGTTCAGAGGCCACGTACCCTGAACTCGTGGACATGGTTGACTGGCTTACAAAGGATAACCAATCATCTACAGCTTCCACTAGGAAGCTTGATGCACCATCCTCCTCCAGCTCAGCTTCGGGCACCTCTCAAGTTACCACTCGCCCGCCTGCCGCCACCACCAACACTGGCACCACAGCCGCTTCACTTGATCTGTCAGAGGAGTTATTTAAACATCATTTGGAAGAAATAAGTGATTCGCAACCATTATTGCCAGAGGATGTAGATAACAGGGATATGTCTCAGTCAGGCAGCATTACACACATGGATGTACGGTGTGATGATGATGATGTTGTACCCGCTGCTGCTTCCTTTTCTGAGTTCTCAGATACAAGTGAAGCGGTTGATGATGATGATGTGTCCGTGGATGTCACGTGAGGGCCCGCTCGAAGAGAAGAAGAACAGGGGGAAAGTTCAGATGGGGAGACAGAGAGGAGGAGGAGACGAGTTTGAAGCAGGGGGAGGTCGTCGCAAGGAGCTAGTGGCACAGTCAGACAGCATGTATTGGCACCCTTGGTCAGCCAGACAGAACGCCAATCAACGCATGCTGTTGCCACCACCAGAATGCCGTCATTGCAAATCTCAGCAGTGTGGCATTTTTTTGGTGTGTCTGCCTCTGATCACAGCAATGCCATTTGCAACCTGTGCCAAAAGAAACTGAGTCGTGGGAAGTCCAACACCCACCTTGGTACAACTGCTTTGCGAAGGTACATGATCTCACATCACAAACGCCTATGGGATCAACACAAGAATACAAGCAGCACACAAACTCAAAGCCACCATGCTCCTCCTGGTCCAGCATCTTCAGCCACGTCAACCACTGCTGTCCTCCCTGTGTCCCCTCAACCACCCGCCACTCCGCCACTCCGCCTTTCACCTTCAGCAGTTCCTGCTCATCTGCCCACAGTCAGGTGTCTGTCAAGGAAATGTTTGAGAGTATGAAGCCAATGTCACAGAGTCACCCCCTTGCCGGGCGTCTGACAGCTGGCTTGTCGGAACTCATAGCCCGCCAGCTTTTACCAAACAAGCTGGTGGAGTCTGAGGCCTTCAAAAAATTTGTAGCTATTGGGACACTGCAGTGGAAGGTATCCGGCCGAATTTTTATTTCACAAAAGGCAATCCCCAACCTGTACTCTATTGTGGAAAAGGGAGTCATGGCATGTCTGGCACACAGTGTTGGGGCAAGGGTCCATCTGACCACTGATACCTGGTCTGCAAAGCACGGTCAGGGCAGGTATATCACGTACACTGCGCATTGGGTAAACCTGCTGACGGCTGCCAAGCATGGAATGCGTGGCTCGGCAGCGGAGTTGGTGACACCGCCACGACTTGCAGGTAGGCCTGCTGCCACCTCCTCTACTCCTCCTACTCCATCCTTTTCGCTAACTTCCTCGGCTGAGTCCTCTTCTGCTGCTGCGTCTTGCTCCACATCAACTGCACCCCCCCCGCCCAGCTCCCCGGGGGCTATTCCACATCCCGGATACGACAGTGTCACGCCGTCTTGGGGTTGACTTGCCTGAAAGCAGAGAGTCACACCGGACCAGCACTCCTGTCCGCCCTGAACGCACAGGTGGATCAGTGGCTGACCCCGCACCAACTGGAGATCGGCAAAGTGGTGTGTGACAATGGAACAAATTTGTTGTCAGCATTGAATTTGGGCAAGTTGTCACATGTGCCGTGCATGGCACATGTGTTGAATCTGATCATACAACACTTTGTGTATAAGTACCCAGGCTTACAAGACGTCCTCAAGCAGGCCAGGAAGGTGTGTGGCCATTTCAGGCGTTCCTACATAGCCATAGTGCACTTTTCTGATATTCAGCGGCGAAACAACATGCCAGTGAGGCGCTTGATTTGCGACAACCCGACACATTGGAATTCAACACTCTTAATGTTCGACCGCCTGCTCCAACAAGAAAAAGTCGTCAACGAGTATTTGTATGACCGGGGTGCTAGGACAGCCTCTGCAGAGCTGGGTATTTTTTTGCCACTTCACTGGACACTCATGCGCAATGCCTGTAGGCTCATGCATCCTTTTGAGGAGGTGACAAACCTAGTCAGTCACACCGAATGCACCATCAGCAACCTCATCCCATTTGCTTTCTTCCTGGAGCGTGCCCTGCGAAGAGTTCTGGATCAGGCTGTAGATGAGCGTGAAGAGGAAGAGTTGTGGTCACCATCACCACCAGAAACAGCCTTATCATCATCGCTTACTGGACTTGTGGCAACGCTGGAAGAGGAGTCTGAGGAAGAGGAGTCAGAGGAGGAATATGGCTTTAAGGAGGAGGAAGACCAACCACAGCAGGCATCCCAGGGTGCTTGTTGTGACCTATCTGGGACCCGTGGTGTTGTACGTAGATGGGGGGAAGAGCAGACCTTCAATGAGATCAGTGAGGACGAGGAACGGGAGATGAGTAGCTCGGCATCCAACCTTGTGCAAATGGGGTCTTTCATGCTGTCATGCCTGTTGAGGGACCCTCGTATAAAAAGGCTGAAGGAGAACGACCTGTACTGGGTGGCCACGCTACTATACCCCCGGTATAAGCAGAAAGTGGCTGAAATGTTACCGAATTAAAGTCAGAAAGGATACAGCAGTTCCAAAACAAGTTAAAAAATATGCTTTACACAGCTTAAAAGGGGGATGTCACAGCACAACGGAAATCTAACAGGGGAAGAGGTGAGTGTAATCCTCCTCCTACCACGACCACAGTGGCAAGGACAGGACGCTTTAAAGACGTGTTGTTGATGGAGGACATGCAGAGCTTTTTAAGTCCTACACATCGCCACAGCCCTTCGGGGTCCACCCTCAGAGAATAACTCGACCGACAGGTAGCAGACTACCTCACCTTAACTGCAGATATCGACACTCTGAGGAGCGATGAACAATTTCACTACTGGGTGTGCAGGCTTGACCTGTTGCCTGAGCTATCCCAGTTTGCGATAGAACTTCTGGCCTGCCCTGCTTCAAGTGTCCTGTCAGAAAGGACCTTCAGTGCAGCAGGAGGCATTGTCACTGAGAAGAGAAGTCGCCTAGGTCAAAAAAGTCTAGATTACTTCACTTTTATTAAGATGAGTGAGGCGTGGATACAGAAGGGAGTGACAGTGGGGGATACATTTGACTAAAAAAGGCCTAATGAGCTGCCTTGGGCTAAAAATGGTCCCCATGCTGCTGTATTTAATCTCTGAATGCCGGATGACTTGCGTGACTTCTCCGCCACAAACTAGGGTTCAAGCCGCAATGTTTTAGTACACCTTCTGCCTGGAAAACATCATTTTTTCTGGCCGCTGCTACAGCAGCAGCTGCAACAATACCTAGTTCTTCAGGCATGTGTATAATTTTTCTGTCCTATGGTGCAGCACTGTGGCTGCAAAAACAAAACAAAAAAAAGGCACATACAAGTGTCAATTCCCCTTCGTGATGGTTACCTTGTTGTGGTGAAGGGGCTTGCGTATCACAATGAAGCAATCATCACCTCTATGAGTGTGTTGGCAATGTTGGCACATCCCAGATGATAAGGTCGTTGCTTCATTGTGAACAGAACAAAATTTTGCATAGGGGACGTAACAGGGATTAAACTGATAAAAACTGATTTTTTAATTTAAAAAAAAGGGGACAGTCTCTGCGAAGCTGGGTATTTTTTGGCCGCGTTACTGAATGCTCATGCACAATGGCTGTAGGCTCATGAGTCCTTTTGCGGACGTGATAAACCTGGTCAGTCAAACTCAAGGCAACATCATCGACCTCATCCCATATGCATTTTTTCTGGAGCGTGCCCTGCGAAGAGTGATGGATCAGGCCGTAGATGAGCATGAAGAGGAAGAGTTGTGGTCACCATCACCACCAGAAGCAGCCTTGTCGTCATCAATTGCTGGACCTGCGGCAACGCAGATAGAGGAGTCTGAAGAAGAGGAGTCAGAGGAGGAAGGTGGAAGACCAACCACAACAGGCGTACCAGGGGGCTTGATGTCACCTTTCGGGGACCCTTGGTGTTGTACATGGCTGGGTGGAGGAAGAAACCTTCAATTAAATCACCGGGACGTGGCTTGCTTGGTATCCAACCTTGTGCAGATGGGGAGTTTGCGATTCTGCAAATGAATAGAGATGGCCCGAACTATTCGCCGGCGAACATAGCTTGTTCGCGTCCGCCGCGGCGGGCGAACATATTCGATGTTCGCGTTCGCCCCTATACTTTATTATTGAGCAAACTTTGACCCTGTACCTCACAGTCAGCAGACACATTCCAGCCAATCAGCATACCCTCCCTCCCAGACCCTCCCACCTCCTATCTAAACACAAGGACAGCATCCATCTTAGATTCATTCTGAAGCTGCAGTAATAGTAATTGTAAATCGCAATGCGATTAATATAACCTGTATTATTCGCATTGCGATTACAACTTAGATCTGAGTTCCTAATAGTTGTATTGCTAGAATATAACGAAGATAACGAATATAGCGCTATATTCTCAATCTTCGTTATATTCTAGCAATACAACAACCATTAGGAACTCAGATCTAAGTTGAATTATCAATGCGTTAATATAACCTGCATTAATCGCATTGCGAATTCAACTTAGAGCTGAGTTCCTAATGGCTGTTGTATTGCTAGAATATACGCTATATTCTAGCAATACAACCATTAGGAACTCAGCCTAAGTTGTAATCGCAATGCGAATAATACTCACAATATTAATCGCTTGTGAATCCATTTGATGCCTCTATTTGATTGTATATGACGGTTGACTATGACTACCACCAATGTTCTCCTGCCTCCAAAGCAAGATATCTGAACCCCCCAGGGGCCATTTGGGCGTTTTTGATAGAAAACGCATCTGCTTTTTTATAATTTTTTCATTTTCTAGTTTATTTTTTTGTGTATTTTGCCACATTTGGTTGCATATTTACATTTGGTATAGGCAAATATGGTAGCCTAGATCATTACTCTGCCCAAATCTATATTCAGCTACATGGCTTAGAAAATATGCTGTCAAACAATGATCCTAGGTTTTGGTATAGAGACATGATCTAGACTACCATATTTGCCTATACCAAATGTAAATATGCAACCAAATGTGGCAAAATACACAAAAAAATAAACTAGAAAATGAAAAAATTATAAAAACGCAGATGCGTTTTTGATGCGTTTTTTTTTATCAAAAACGCCCAAATGGCCCCTGGGGGGTTCAGATATCTTGCTTTGGAGGCAGAAGAACGTTGGTGGTACTCATAGTCAACCATCATATACAATCAAATAGAGGAATCAAATGGATTCGCAAAGCGATTAATAATTGTAAGTATTATTCGCATTGCGATTACAACTTAGAGCTGAGTTCCTAATGGTTGTATTGCTAGAATATAACGTATATTCTAGCAATACAACAACCATTAGGAACTCAGCTCTAAGTTGAATTCGCAATGCGATTAATGCAGGTTATATTAATCGCATTGAGAATTCAACTTAGATCTGAGTTCGTAATGGTTGTTGTATTGCTAGAATATAACGAAGATTGAGAATATAGCGCTAAATTCTCAATCTTCGTTATATTCTAGCAATACAACCATTAGGAACTCAGCTCCAAGTTGAATTCGCAAATAAGATGTCCCAAACTATTCACCGGCGAATAGTTCCCGACGAACATAGCTTGTGCGCGTTCGTCGCAGGGGGCGAATATATGCGATGTTAGGTCCACCCCCTATCATTGAGTAAACTTTGACCCTCTACCTCACAGTCAGCAGACGCATTCCAGCCAATTAGCAGCATACCCTCCCTCCCAGACCCTCCCATCTCCTGGACAGCATCCATTTTAGATTCATTCGGAAGCTGCAGTCTTAGTGAGAGGAGGGAGAGTGTAGTGGCTGCT
The DNA here is from genome assembly GCA_033119425.1 of Bufotes viridis. Lineage (NCBI taxonomy): Eukaryota > Metazoa > Chordata > Amphibia > Anura > Bufonidae > Bufotes > Bufotes viridis. The sequence goes on from JAKVIS010006632.1 coordinate 7,450, forward strand.
GATTTAATAGGGAAATCGATAGCTAGGCTAGTGTATTCAGTGTCCACTCCAGTCCTGAAAGACTCATCAGATCTCTGCTGTAAGGACAGCGTCCTGACAGCACCCCAAAAAGCCCTTTTTTAGGGCTAGTACATTAGTCTCCCTCCCAGACCCTCCCACCTCCTATCAAAAAGCAAGGACGGCATCCATCTTAGATTCATTCTGAAGCTGCAGTGTTAGTAGTTGTAATCGCAATGCGATTAATATAACCTGTATTAATCGCATTGGGATTACAACTTAGATCTGTTCTAATGGTTGTATTGCTAGAATATAACAAAGATTGCGAATATAGCGCTATATTCTCAATCTTCGTTATATTCTAGCAATACAACTCATTAGAACTCAGCTCTAAGTTGTAATCGCATTGCAAATTCAACTTAAAGCTGGGTTCTAATGGTTGTATTGCTAGAATATAACGAAGATTGAGAATATAGAGCTATATTCGCAATCTTCGTTATATTCTAGCAATACAACCATTAGAACAGAGCTAAGTTGTAATCCCAATGCGATTAATACAGGTTATAATATCGCATGTGCAGATTCAACTTAGAGCTGTGTTCTAATGGTTGTATTGCTAGAATTTTTAGCAATACAACCATTAGAAAGCCAGCTCTAAGTTGAATTTGCAATGCGATTAACATAACCTGTATTAATCACATTGCGATTACAACTACCACACTCTGCGTCAACTAGGTATTTTTCCATGGGAGTTTTGCCATGGATCCCCCTCCGGCATGCCCCAGTCCAGGTGTTAGTCCCCTTGAAACAACTTTTCCATCACTATTGTGGCCAGAAGGAGTCCCTTTGGTTTTTAAAATTCGCCTGTCTATTAAAGTCTATGGCGGTTCGCACTGTTCGCATGTTCGCGAACATTTGCGGAAGTTCGCGTTCGCCGTTCGCGAACGGAAAATTTTATGTTCGCGACATCACTACAAATTAACTGTTTGCGGTGTGTTAAACGTGGAGTTTGGTCTGTCAGAGTTTGGTCTGTCACTGTGAAGCGGGCGTAACCCTTACACTACCTGATCGATACAACATCATACCTGATCGTATACACACACTGGATGTTTTAAAACATGTTATCCTAAACTATTTAGGAATGTTAGGTGATTTATGCCCTTTATGGATTAAAACCCGACTCTGCGTCAACTACGTAATTTTCCGTGGGAGTTTTGCCATAGATCCACCTCCGTCATGCCACAGTCCAGGTGCTAGTCCCCTTGAAACAACTTTTCCATCACTATTGTGGCCAGAAAGAGTCCCTGTGGGTTTTAAAATTTTCCTGCCTATTGAAGTCTATGGCGGTTCGCCCAGTACGCCCGTTCGCAAACATTTGTGGAAGGTCGCGTTCGCAGTTTGCTAGCAGAAAATGTTATGTTCGCGACATCTCTACTGCTCTGCAACCAGGCACCCCCTACCAATGTCCACGATCTGCTCCTGACCTGGACATTTAACCACCCCGATGCCATGGTCAAATTTCACCACTGCATCTGAGAGTGTTAAAAAACGAAAGCACGGGCTTCCTGCTCTGACGTGCCTTCCCCCAGCGGAGATCGGGAAAAGCACCCGGTTCTAAAAATGAGTCGCAGCCAGTACTAGGCCTCCACACTCAATATTAGAATATTCCAGTTCAGGCCACTAGGTGTCAGTATTGAACTGTGATTTCCATATAGAATAATGGAGCAATTTCCATTATTCTGTATAAGTTGCAATTAGGGATGATCGAATCGACTTCGGATGAAACATAAAACTTCGTTCTAATACTGTACGGAGGAGGAACTTCGTACAGCATTAGAATGTATTGGCTCCGATGAGCCGTATGTCTCATCCGAAGTCGATTCGCTCATCCCTAATTCCAATCTGATGAAAAGTAGATAAAAAAAGTAAAAAAAAGTTTTGAAAATATATAAAAAATAAAATTTTAAGTAAAATCAACCCCCCCCCAAAAAAAAATAAAATATGGGCATCGTCGCATGCAGAACACCCATACTATTAAATGTAAAAAAAAAGTTAGCCCATATGGTGAAGCATGTAACAGAAAAAAAAAATGGCTGAATTGCTGTTTTTTCATCACTTTATCTCCCTAGAAAATTGAACAATAAGTGATCAAGTCATACACACCCTAAAATGGTATTGTCAAAAAAAGACAGATTGTCCCTCAAATGAGCACCCACACATCTCCGTAGACATGACTATATAAAAGTTATGGGGGTCACCGGGGAGCAGGGGTTCTGTTAGGGTTGCCACCTTTCCCAACAAAAAATAATATTTACACAAATTTTAAAGGTTGGTGTGTGTATTTAAGTTCTATTTAGCTTCTGTTTTTTTAAATGATTCTTCTGGGATTTAAACGAACTGCCATCTACATTAAAGGCAAGAACTTACCCACTAAACTATAGCGATTCATGTTAAATTGCTGTAAATATATTATGACTAAAAACCTCTGCAGTTGTTTCACACATATTATGCATTTATATATATATATCAGAAGTATGATTATATATATATATATATATATATATATATATATATATATATATATAATGTTTAGTAATTACACATTTATTTTGTGCTATACATTTTTACAATTACTAAAAAATATATGAAATTATACTTCTGCTGTATAGAATATCATGTATGCTGTATTAGAATATCTAATATATGAGAAACTACTATGAGGTTTTTGTACCACAGC
>JAKVIS010006633.1:0-10226 GCA_033119425.1 Bufotes viridis
CGGATCCGTGCTGCCGCTAGTTTTCATTTATTTTTTCAGTATTTAAACATATAAAACCTATACATATGTGGTATTGATGTAATCGTACTGACCCAGAGAATAAAGAGCACAGGTCAGTTTTGCCTCATGGGGAACGCCATAGGGACACAACTGTAATACTGTGGAAGAATATGGAAGTTTTTTTCAAATTCCACGCCACGCCACTAATGTTGGCATTAGAAAGTACAACTTGTCCTGCAAAAAATAACCCACAAACTGGAGGCTACAAGAGCACTCAGCATGTAGATGCCTGAGTGATCACAGGAGATAGCACTATTCTATCTTCATGATCACAATTTATTTTTGCATGGTTTGCAAAACCCACAACATGTACATTGTGTCTACTTCACATCCTTATCCTCTCTTAGACATCTCTGAACTAATCTATCTTTAATAGTGAGAGCCTTGGAAAAGCTAAATCCAATAAAAGGGTCATTTTGTAACGTTACCCAATTATGTTTAAAAACCCCTTCCAATTCATTTACATTTTTCTTATACTTGGTAACAAATGAATACTAAGAGCTATCCTATCCTTACAAGACACCTTATTGGTTTCTTTTCTCCGTCCAGCTTCCTCAATCATTGTATCCAAACTTACAGAATCATAGCCCTTTTCAACAAATCTCTTTTTAATTAACTGACTCTGGTCCACAAAGTCATTCTAATCTGTGCAGTTCCTGTATATTCTCTTAAATTGACCCCTTGGGATGTTACTTATCCAAGGGGCATGCATGATGACAGCTGGTAGTTTTTATATAGGAATTAGTATCTGTGGGCTTGAAATAAGTTCTAGTTTTAATATTATTTCCTGATACAGATATCTCCAAGTCAAGAAACTGTATGGACTCCTGGATGATCGTACTATTGAAGTTTAAATTCAAATCATTCATTTTATGAAGTCTCTAATTCCCTTTTCTCCCTTTTACATGTATATAAACAATCGTTAGTATACCTTTTCCACAGTATTAACCCCTTCTTCTATTTTCCTGTTGAAGGCTCAATAAACTCTCCCAGTAAGCCATATATACTGTGGATATAAAAAGTCTAGACACCCCTGTTAAAATGTCAGGTTTCTGTGCTGTAAAAAAAAATGAGACAAAGATAAATCATTTCAGAACTTTTTCCACCTTTAATGTGACCTATAAACTGTACCACTCAATTGAAAAACAAACTGAAATCTTTTAGGTAGAGGGAAGAAAAAATATAAAAATAAAATAATATGGTTGCATAAGTGTGCACACCCTTAAACTAGCACCTTTTGATTTTATTACAGCACTCAGTCTTTTTGGCGATGAGTCTATCAGCATGGCACATTTTGACTTGGCAAGATTTGCCCACTCTTCTTTGCAAAAACACTCCAAATCTGTGAGATTGCGAAGGCATCTCCTATGCACAGCCCCCTTCAGATGATCCCACAGATTTTCAATCGGATTCAGGTCTGGGCTCTGACTGGGCCATTCCAAAACTTTAATCTTCTTCTGGTGAAGCCATTCCTTTGTTGATTTGGATGTATGCTTTGGGTCGTTGTCATGCTGAAAGACGAAGTTCCTCTTCATGTTCAGCTTTCTAGCAGAAGCCTGAAGGTTTTGGGCCAATATTGACTGGTATTTGGAACTGTTCATAATTCCCTCTATCTTCACTAAGGCCCCAGTTCTAGCTGAAGAAAAACAGCCCCAACGCATGATGCTGCCACCACCATGCTTCACTGTGGGTATGGTGTTCTTTTGGTCATGTGCAGTGTTGTTTTTGTGCCAAACATATCTTTTGGAATTATGGCAAAAAAGTTCAACCTTGGTTTTATCAGATCATAACACCTTTTCCCACATGTTTTTGGGAGACTTCAGATGCGTTTTTGCAAAATGTAGCCAGGCTTGGATGTTTTTCTTCGTAAGAAAAGGCTTTAGTCTTGCCACTCTACCCCACAGCCCGACATATCGAGAATACGGGAGATTGTTGTCACATGTACCCCACAACCAGTACTTGCCAGATATTCCTGCAGCTCCTTTAATGTTGCTGTAGGGCTCTTGATAGCCTCCCAGATCGGGTTTCTCCTCGTCTTTTCATCAATCTTGGAGGGACGTCCAGTTCTTGGTAATGTCATTCTTTTGCCATATTTTCTCCACTTGATGATGACTGTCTTCACTGTGTTCCATAGTATATCTAATGCCTTGGAAATTCTTTCGTACCCTTCTCCTGACTGATACCTTTTAACAATGAGATCCCTCTGTTGCTTTGGAAGCTCTCTGTGGACCATGGGTTTTGCTGTGGGATGCGACTAAGAACATTTCAGGAAAGACCAACTAGAGAAGCTGAACTTTATTTGGGGTTAATCAGAGGCACTGTAAATGATGGCAGGTGTATGCCGACTCCTACTGTATTGCCTAATTCTGAACACAGCTCCATCCCCAGTTATACACTTATGCAACCACCGTTGTTTTCTTCCCTCCACCTAAAAGATTTCAGTTTGTTTTTCAATTGAGTTGTACAGTTTATAGGTCACATTAAAGGTGGAAAAAGTTCTGAAATGATTTATCTTTGTCTCATTTTTTTTACAGCACAGTAACCTGACATTTTAACAGGGGTATGTAGACTTTTTATATCCACTGTAAGTTAGCAAAACCAGGGGTGAATTTCGTCCCCATCACAGTCCCAGTTAACTATAAATAAAACACATTACAAACCAAAAATAATTGTGTGTCAAATATGGTTAAAATATCCTGTTGGACATCACACATCTTCAGGTCATTGGAGGTGTAAAATGTAACTGCCTCCAAGCAGGGGGACGGAGCAACCAATGTGAAAAAGAAAAAGGGCCTTGACATCTTCTTTTTAAGCCCTACATTGTCAGGTAATAATATTGTAATGTTAGGACCAGTGAAAGGTCCTCTTTAAAAATCCCTTTCAATTCATTCACATTTCTACTATACCTGGTATCAAATGAAAACTTAAAGCTATCCCTATCCTTACAAGAAACCTTACTGGTTTCTTTTCCCTCGCCAACTTCCTCATGGTATATTATTATTGATGACCTATCTTGTGCATAGGCCTTCAATATTTAAAATGGTATACGTACTATTTGTGTTTGGGTAGAACCATTTTAAAATCTTTTTATTCCCCTTATGCTATATAAATATTTCTCAATATCTTTATAGCTTTAAAATTCCATCTGCATGTCTTTTTATCTGTATAAAATCAGTTTCTGCATACTGCTCCTGAGGATAAGTCATCAGTATTAAACCACCACTCAACCCCTTGAACACCAATGTGCACTTTATGGCAATCTATGTTGTTTCACACATTCCCTGCCTTTCTCAAGGAAGCATAGCCAGTAACCACTGGTTTTTGGAATCCATTGATGGTAATGAAATGTGTTCAGCTAATGGCCCTTCTGTAGAAATGGATCTGGACTGCGCAAAACATAGATATAGGTAAATTCTACTATTTCTGACAAATTTCTAATTTTACCCAGCTACAGCTACGTACATTTGTCACCACTTTACTGATCTAACTGGTTCACAATGCAATTAAAAATAAATAATTGTAGGAAAAGGAGCTAATTATAGCCACACATTTCCTTGTGCCCTTTATTAACTGCTGATGGCAAACAATCGTTTGCATGAGGAACAATAGTTTGCTTTTTCGTTGGCTGATCACATCTTTTATGACGACAGCAGCACAGGACATCTTGTAAAAAGTGGATCTTCTGTCGACAATAATAGAAGCCATTTTTGGGACGGTGGGAGGAGGAAGAGCAATTGTATTTACAAAAAAGGGCTGATAATTAAAATCTATAATTGCAACTAAGGCCCCTTTCACACGGGCGAGTTTTCCGCGCGGGTGCAATGCGTGAGGTAAACGCATTGCACCCGCACTGAATCCGGACCCATTAATTTCTATAGGGCTGTGCACATGAGCGGTGATTTTAACGCATCACTTCTGCGTTGCGTGAAAATCGCAGCATGCTCTATATTTTGCGTTTTTCACGCAACGCAGGCCCCATAGAAGTGAATGGGGCTGCGGGAAAATCGCAAGCATCCGCAATCAAGTGCGGATGCAGTGCGATTTTCCCGCAAGGTTGCTAAGAGACGGGACCCGATCTTTGTTATTTTCCCTTATAACATGGTTATAAGGGAAAATAATAGCATTCTCAATACAGAATGCTTAGTAAAATGAGGATTAAGGGGTTAAAAATAAAAAACTTAACTCACCTTAGCCACTTGATCGCGTAGTTGCCGATCTCTTCTGTCTTCTTCAAGCATTAGCTGCCATCTAAAGGACCTGTGGTGATGTCACATCATATGGTCCATCACCACGGTGATGGAACATGTGATTGGACCATGTGATGAGCTCAGTGACCTCATCACAGGTCCTTTAGACAGCAGCTAATGAATGAAGAAGATTTCGCAACTACGCGATCAAGTGGATAAGGTGAGTTAATTTTTTTATTTTGAACCCCTCCATCCACATTTTACTAAGCATTCTGTATTGAGAATAATATTATTTTCCCTTATAACCATGTTATAAGGGAAAATAATAAAATCTACAGAATACTCAACCCGAAACCAGACTTCAGTGATAAAGTCCGGCTTCGGGTCTGGGTACTAAACATGCCGATTTTTCCCACGCGCGTGCAAAACGCACTCGTGTGGGAAAATCGCGCATTTTCCCGCAACGCACCCGCCTCTTATCCGGGTATCAAACATGACGCCTGTGTGAAAGAGGCCTAAATGAGAGCCAGTCGACTTGCTGTATCACTGATAGGCACTTGTTACTGGAAATGTTTCTGTCCATGTGCCCTTATTACCTAGAGCTTTCAGACAGTACAGTAAGGTGGAAATCACTGACAACCAATTGTGGAAATTGGCCTAGAGGTACTGGTGATTTTTAATGCCATGCTCATTGCTACGTGTGCCACGTTTGTTTTGGATTATGCCATTTAAGATGCAGAATACTTTCCACTGCAATTTACTTAAACACGATTTGTTTAATAGTCTTTGGAAAAAAACATCCAGCAAAATGTTTGGCCATATTTTATGAAGGAATAGAAGGCAGCAAGCCAGACCTACTGATGCAATGTAAAATAATCAAATGTGCTGCTGTTTTTGGCTGAAGGTACTGTGGCTGCATGTCAACTTCCCCTTTTTACTGCAAAATATAGGTATAGCTGTTCGCTCTTATAAAACGGCAAACATTTCAAGAAAAACTTCACAAATTTGAATAAAAGATAAAGGAATAAAATAAAGTTAAGAAACCTTACCTTTATATCTAACACTGGATAGTTGTGGATGCCTAAAATCCTAAACTACCGTATGTGGCCAGTACAAATAATCACAACCTGTGTCTTACTTTACCCTTCTAGATGGGTGTTTATGAGTACTGTCAACCTCCTTGTGGGTTTTCCGGTTTCTAGATATTGACTACCTGTCCCCAGAATAATTTATGTTCACAGAACCCAATCAATAGGCCACTAGGCATCCTTGATCTAGGCTACTTTCACACTAGCATTAATATTTTCCGGTATTAAAATCCGTCATAGGGTCTCAATACCAGAAAAAAACGCTTCCGTTTTATCCCTATTCATTGTCAATAGGGACAAAACATAACTGAACAGAACGGAATGCTCCAAAATGCATTCCGTTCCACATGCTGCGGTTTGCTTTCTGTCCTGGGATGCGGAGCATGACGTTTCCGTCATGATCCACAATGTAAGTCATTGTGTCACGGTGCGGTTCACTGTGGCAGTTTTGGCCATGTAGGCTGGCTGCATGCCCTCTCGCGTACTGGCTGCAGGCTGTCTCCTGTGTATGCTGTTTCTTGGGGCTGCGTGCTGGCTGCAGTGTTTTGTGGAACTACTGCCTGTGAATGTTTGCTCTCCCCGTGCAGTTCTTATCACTGTTGCCTTGCAGGCTGGCTGCAGGCTGACACCTGTGTATGCTGGTTTCTTGGGACTGCATGCTGGCTGCTGTGTAATGTGTGAACTGTGGCCTGTGTATGTGGATTCCCGTGTCTGTGGCTCATGTCTCTGGTGCTGTGCAGGCTGGCTGCATGCGCTTTTTGTATTGGCTGTTGGTATCCCCATGCCTGCTAGTTCTGCGATACGTGCTGGCTGCGGCCTTGTGTGTGAACATGGCCTTAGTATGGATGCATTTCTATTAGGCCTGCACAATATATCGCCAAAGCAATCGGTATCGAGATAAATCGGCATATTGTAATCGCCAATTGGCCGACCCAAAAATGCTTCAATTATGTTACCGTATTTTTCGCTTTATAAGCCGCACTTTTTTCCCCTTATCGCAATTTTTAGGGCCCTAATCTCAATCGCAAAAAATTCCCATATTGTGCAGCCCTAGTTTCTATTGTGTCACGGGTTGTTTGTGCTTTGGCGTACTGGCTGCGGTGGACGTGTATGCTGGTAGCCAGGGGCAACGTCCAGTACTGCAGGCTTCCCTCCCTGTTTAGTTCTGATGGGGTTAACTTCCCCTGGTCCGTTCCTGGGTGTGGCTTATCAGGTGCCCTCATTATGCAGCTATATTCACCTGTGAGCTGTGGGGCTCAGTCTATCTTCTGTCCAGTGTCTTACTGGGTTTTTCTTTCTATCGGCCCTTGTTTGTGGTGTCACCTGGTAATGCATTGTTGCTGCTTTGTCTGATGTTGTTGGTACCTGTTCTGTGATGGTGTTTTGGGTTATTTCCTTGTCTGATCTGTACCTGTCCTGTATGATGTTTGTTATCCTTGCCTGTTCCTCACCTAGCAGTGCGCAACTGCATCTGATTGCCTGGCAGTGCTAAACTGCTTCTGAACCTGTCTGTTCTATGTCCAGCCTGGCAGTGCCTACTGCTTCTGATTTAGTCTGTCCCTTGTCTGTCCTGCGGTGCCTTACTGTTGCTATCCCGTGTTTGTCCTGCCTTCGTGAGAGGGCCCCTGGGTTCTCCGGAGGGAGGATCTCTAGTCTGTGTGCGGCTCTGCCTGAGACCGTCATGCTTCCTGGGGTCCAGGCATCTGCTTATGTGCTGGTTCCCGTTCTTATTGTTGTCTGTTCGATGTCCTGTGTTTGTTTGGGTCCCAGTTCTGTTTTCTGTTTCCTCTGGTGGTTTCACCAGTGTGGTTTTTTGCAGGTAGGGGCCAAGTGTAGCGGGACCTTCCTGGAGGTGCGACCAGTGAGCCCCCGGCCCAGTTCATCCCCACCACCAGGGGCTCACTGGCTCTCCGCTCTCTGGGTTTTTCCTCTGGTCTGCCGGTGCTCTTGGTTCTGTGGTAGTGCTACCACTATTGCCTAGCCTGCTTACTGTCATGTGCTTTTATTACACTTCTAATAAAGTTCTCTGTGGGTCCTTGGTCTGTTTTGCCTGTGTCCTGTTTGCATGATGTCCCAGAGGTCTGCCTTGGGCCTTCGGCACGTGACACAATGGCACAATGGGGACGGATCCATTTTCTCTGACACAATAGAAAACGGATACGTCCCCCATTAACTTTTAATGGAGTTCATAATAGATCCCTTTTGGCTATGTTAAAGAGAATACATCCGGATCCGTTCATAACGGGCACAGGTGGTTGTATTATCGGTAACGGAAGCGTTTTTGCTGAACCCTGCCGGATCCAGCAAAAATGCTAGTGTGAAAGTAGCCCTATCAAGAAAAAGTAAACCTTAACCTTTATTATATGTGAAAATAAAAATCCCAAATGCGGAGTACCCCAATGCCGCGAATCCCTAAAATCATCCTGGGTGCCCCTACCTAAAGGGAAAAACCTGCCCTGATAAGTGAAATCACACTGTCTTTGGGAACTCTCCCTAGAACACCCTAAACTAAGTCCATTGGGGTGTGCTGAACTAAAAAGGTACAGTAGTGGGACCACTGATATCTAGCAGGGTTTGAATCTTAACATATTATTCTCCTGGTAATGAGACAGAAATATACACCACCATTTAGTGTACTGATATGCAATAATCCAAAATGAAACCCAGTGCCCCCCCCCCTTCCAAAGTGGGGTTTATCAGGGGCTGTGGTGATAATTAATAATAGATACCCAAGGAGAAAGATATCACACAAAGCTATAATACAATGCGGGTGCAAAGGAGACACCACAGTCCACAGTAGGGATCCTTATTGTTATACAGTCCTCCACTGAAAATATAAGGGGGACTTCAACAAAGATGGCAGCCAAAAAAAACTCAACCCTCAGTAGTCACAATAAGGCTGTTTATAAATCGTCACTTATCTGCAGGTACTTTGTCTGCTAGTAGGGCTGCCGCTGTTAAGATGACTGCAGTGTGGGCAGCGATGTAGGTACAGTACCCGTACCAATGATGCTCACCCTCCATTTATATAAGCTGCCAGAACAAAACACCAAGAGTTGCGTTAGTGCGTAGCTAGTGCTGCACCATACTAAGGGCTCTTTCACGTGAAAGATTACCAAGCCCCCCTCTGGACAGCAGAGACACGGAGCAGTAACATGATTGATAATGTCCCGTGCCTCTCTGTGATCTTTGTACTACAAAATCACAGTGAGATAAAGTTGTCATTGTGATTTTGTAGTAAAAAGATCACAGAGAGGCACAGAGCATTATCAATCATATTACTGCTCCGTGTCTCTGCTGTCCGGAACGGGGCTTGGCTCTCTTTCACACAGTGGATTACCCGCACAGGATCTGATCGTGTGAAAGAGCCCTAAGGGTGTAAATGTCCTGCACTGTGACTGCGGGACTGATACGTCTGCTCCTGCAGTCACGGTGATTCCATCTTTCATGCGGACACTTCAATCATTCATCCTCATACAGTGGAGGTGATTGCTGCATGTAAAAAGTTCCTTCCTGATAATTGTCTGCTTCGTCTAAAGCCACTTGCATGGAAATCCTCCTTGTGTGTTGATCCAGAGCTCCTAATATTTCTCTGTGAGCTTTCTGCCAAGTCTCTCTAAAATATGTGGTTCGGTGTAAATCAATGCGATGTAAGATTAAGGGTCCATTCACGCGTCCGTGGTGTATTGTGGATCCGCAATACACCCAGCCGGCACCCCCTTAGAAAAGCCTATTATTGTCCGCAGCTGCAGACAAGAATAGGACATGTTGTATTTTTTTCCGAAGTTCGGTTGCGCGCACCGGAAATGTGGATGTGAAGAGCACACATTGAGAAGGAATGGGTCTGCACCCGTCCCGCATAATTGCGGAACAGGTGCGGACACTGAATGCGGACGTGTGAATGGACCCTAAATGACATTTTCCAGCATGCATGTACAAATACTACAGGTCTTCATGTAGCTTTCTCCTTATGCTCGTTCTGTTTTAGCCTTTTGTCCTACTTCATCCTGTTTCTTGATGTGGATAATTATACACCAGCTTTAGTGCGCTATTGAATGAAGTAACTTCTTTTGTTATAGTTTTGCCATTTTCTGTATTAGGATTAGCACCCACACAATTTACATCACTCTGTACAACATTCTGCACAAAGTTGAGGGAAGTGGAGACACAATAATAGCTGTGACGTTATCATTATCAACAGCAGTACTAGTTCTTGCCTTTCAGCTATTTAAAGCTGTCTCGCCACTGGCATTTGCCACGTACTGTATCTTGCTGTTATCATTTGGACCAAGTCTTATTTTCAACACGTACATTCAGTGGCCATTGTATTAGAGTACTTGGTGGGGCCCTACAATGGCCCCAGAACGATGAGATATTCATGTAGATAGTGACATGGAATTTTTTTTTTAACAATCACCAAAAATTCAAAAAAATATGTTTGGCATAAAAACGTGATTTAAACAATAGATCATATTCTGATACACATTCCCTTAATAGAAAGCTGTAAAAAAATGGTGTTTGCTAAATTTAGCGCATCTTTAAATGTAACCCCCCCCCCCTTAATTTTTTCCAAACTGGTGTAAGGTAGTACTTTGCCCATAGCAACCAATCAGATTCCAACTTTTATTTTTCACAGCTCCTTTGTAAAATGAAAGGTGGAATCTGAGCGGTTGCAATGGGCAACTAAGCCAGTTCTACTTTACACCAGTTTGATAAATCTCTCCCTAAATTTTTCTATGCATTACCATATTCTTACCCCCATAACTTTTTATTTTTATGTGTACGGAGCTGTGTGAGGTCTTATTTTTTGCAGGGCAATCTGTACTTTTCCATTTTGGGGTGATCATTTTTTACTCACTGTTTAAAACAGCAGGCACCCTGCAGGTATTTC
>JAKVIS010006634.1:0-10147 GCA_033119425.1 Bufotes viridis
TGATAATGGCCTGTTCCATTGCAGGTTGACCTGAGGCCTGTTGCTGTTCTGGGACCACTCTCCTCTTTGCGGGTGCCATGGCCCTGAGTCTTTGAATGAGGCCTGTGGCACTGCAGGCAGACATGAATCCTTTTTGGCTGTGATTAGAACTTCAACTCCCATAGCATTCCCACCTGATGCCACCCCAACCTCCTATTCCACCTCCTCCTCCAAGTTGCCTATTGATATTGGTTAATTTTCATTTATTTTATATTAAGTCATATCCCTATCCACATTTGTTTGCAGGGGATTTAGCTACATTATGCTGCCTTTTGCAGCCCTCTAGCCCTTTCCTGGGCTATTTTACAGCCTTTTTAGCGCCCAAAAGTTCGGGTCCCCATCAACTTCAATGGGGTTTGGGTTCATTTCTAAAAGTCTCTGTGCACAACTCACCATCTGACCCCCTGGAGATCCTGATGTCCAAAAAGGGTAACCCATCCACTCACGGCATGTATTGTGCTGTGGGTCAGATACATAGACGATATCTTAGTTATCTGGCGGGGGACGAGTACCACCTTCCTCTCCTTTGTTGATACTGATTCCTTACCCCCTTTCCCCTACCTCAGGACGAAGCTGGGCAGTCAGGCACAGCTAGGGAAAGAGATTAGGAGCTCATAGGAGGTGCCAGCCACACGGCTAGAGGTTACTACATTAGGGAGCGTGTATAGGGCCATAGACCCAGCATCCCTCCCTCCCTTGTTCCTGGCCTCCCCATCCCTAGGACATAAGGGCAGATGTACACCAGCGACTGGTACTCATCCACTAGTACATTGTTTACCTATTTGTATATTGGGCATTTTATGATTATATATTAAAAGTTACGTTTTAAGGAACTCTCTTTTTCGATATTTTTGGTCTTGACTGATTTGGGTGTCCAGCACTTTGTATTCAGTATACCTTTGACCCATTGGGTTTTCAATAAGAAAAAGATTTACACAAATTCAATTAAAGATATATAATCAGATAAGACACCTAGAAATGTGCTGAGTTAGTATATGCAAGAAATAGAAAAATACTCTAATTTCATTTGTAATTCTTCATAATAATCCATATATGAGTGGATTTTTGATTTTATATCTTTGATTTGAAATATGTGTGCCTTATATATATAATAGTGTGGTCATTATAGATATATTCATTTATATGGTTAGAATTGAGGTAGAAATTCCTATGTAGCTTTTAAAAATGCATGACAGAAACTAATACTGGTTAATGATCTCTTTCCTAGAACAATGACATGAGCGCTGTAAACTGGACCTTGAATTAATTAGGTCTGGTCAGAGATTAAGAGATTAGAGAAAGACTAGATATTTGTCCAGATACAAAAGTCATTGTCTCTTTCAGGTCTCTAGAAGGTCTGTCTAAAATCCTAGTTAAAGATTATCTCTATTTCAAATTAAAGACAAAAAGGAAAAATAGCTGTAATTGCAAAACCTTTTTACATGGATCCTTAGTGCCACCTAGTGTTAGGATAAAATTAAGGCTTAAAATTGTAAATTCACTAGGGGAGGTCCTATTAGTTATAAAATGATGTCACTGGTTAATGAAAAAAACTTGACCCGTCCCATTCCAAAATGGAATTAAAGATGGTATGGGATGACAGAGGGGATGATCTTCTTTGAATGAGCTTCTTCCTGATTATCTGAACACACCTCTGGAGGGGAACATCCTGAAACATCTTGGCACATCTGATCCACCTCTTGATCCATCTGATACATCCATTTGATTACTATTCAGCCATTGGAGGCAGCCATCTTATAACCATTGAAACTGATTTCTGCTAGCCAATATTCCGGTATAGTATAACCTTACCTATATTTTGTAGGAGTATTAATTAATACTATATATTTATATATATTCAATCATACTTTGTGCAGAGTATCTCTTTTGGAATAAGATTGGGGTGTACCTGCAGCATCATCCTAAGACTTGATCCGATTCAGAAAGATCCAAGGACTGAATTCAGTTCTAGGACTGTTTGGTTTGATTGATTATAGATAGATAGATAGATAGATAGATAGATAGATACCCGTATTTTTCGCTCCTATAAGACGCACCGGCCCATAAGACGCACCTGGGTTTTTGAGGAGAAAAATAAGAAAAAAATATTTTTAACCAAAAGGTGTGCTTTTGAAGTAATGGTGGTCTGTGCATGACAGTATTATGGGGGATCTGTGGATGGCACTGTTATGTGGGGAGATGTGGATGGCACTGTGATGGGGGATCTGTGGATAGCACTGTGATGGGGGGATCTGTGGATAGCACTGTGATGGGGGATCTGTGGATAGCACTGTGATGGGGGATCTGTGGATAGCACTGTGATGGGGGCATTTATGAATGACACTGTAATGGATTGGATCTGTGGATGACACATATATAGCATCTTATGCTATATGTGTCATCCACAGATCACCCAATACAGTGTCATCCACAGGTGCCCCCTTTTCTAAAACATCTGGCCCATGGCTGCTAGGGCGGAGCCTGGCAACACATGGCAGGCGGCCCGCCGCTAACAGCGTGACTGCTTGTATAACATTTAAAATCTTTAATTATGTCCCCTTATTTCCTAAAAGCCTAGGACAGTAGCGCTCTGCTAACCTGCTATGCCGATCCTCTAGCAGGCAGAGCGGTGCGGCGGCTGAGCTGGTGTGTAACGTCCTCACTGACGTCATCTGCCTGCTCCTCCTGCTTCATTCATAAAGTGAAAGGAGCAGGCAGATGGCGTCAGTGAGGACGTTACACACCAGCCTGCCGCCGCACCGCTCTGCCTGCTAGAGGATCGTTATAGCAGGTTAGCAGAGCGCTACTGTCCTAGGCTTTTAGGAAATAAGGGGACATAATTAAAGATTTTAAATGTTATACAAGCAGTCATGTTGTGAGCTGGCGGGCTCCCGCCACATGGTTGCCAGGCTCCGCCCTCCTCCTTCCATGCTGATACATCGCAGGCTGTGCGATGTATCGGCTTCAGCTATAGGAAAATGAGTATTCGCCATATAACACGCACTGCCATTTTCCCCACTTTGGGGAAAAAGTGCCTTATATGGCGAAAAATACGGTAGATAGATAGATAAAACAAGCAAACATGAAATAGGCCAGATTTGGGTTTAATCAGACATTTGTCGGTTGAGAGAAATCAGGTATCAAATTGGCCTATAAGGCCTTGTAGTGGATAGATATATACTCTAGAGTACATTAACGTTCTTTAGATTTGCATATCATTGATTGCTTTTATAATTATATTGTCACCAATTTTATATATAACAATTTGCACAGTATTATTGTTATTTAGAAAATATATATTTTGATTTATATAAAGGCCTATACCAATGTCTGGACATGAACATTAAGAGATGCCATTTTTGTCGCCTTACTTAGCACAGATCACAAGCTCGTTTTAGCTTGGTATTCATGATAATAGATTAGAATCTCCTTCCTTACAGATTCTAATTTATTTATAGAAATAATATAAACTGTTAATCGGACACAGCATAAATAATCCAACAGTGCATGAGGCTCCAGGCTGCATACATGAGGGTCTTGGGGTATCATCTGAAGCATGGGGGTCTGATATGAGGTCTGATTGAGGGTCTTATTAACATTGGGAGTCTGATTGGGGCTGTCAGCTGAGGTCTGTTTAACATTGGGGGTCTGATTGGTGGTCTGATCTAAGGTCTAATGAAACATGTTTTTTCCTATTGTCTTCTTCTAAAACCTAAGTGCGTCTTATAGGGCAAAAATACGGTACTTAATTACTTCTCCTTATTGTCTCCCTGTATTATGCTTATAGTGTCCATATCAAACTACATTAGTGGCTTGTGTCTGTAATAACTTTTTTCAGACACCGCCACAAGACATCCTTCCAGCTGGATAATTGTGATTCCTCATTGTCTGCAAAAGGATCTGCCTACCTACTGCCGCTGATTGGGTCATCAGGCTGTCTTTCACCCTCTCAGACAATAAGGGTAAGTTACCCCCGCCCACACTTCTCACACTTTCTCCCAGGGTTATGTGGTCCTCCATTTTATTCTTATGTTTTTCCCTTTGTAATACTGGACACAGTATTCCAGATATGGTCTCACTAGTGCCCTATACAGTAGGATCACAATCTCTCACTTCCTACAGGTTATACCGCTAACTATACAGCCAAGCATCCTAGTTGGTTTCCCAGTCAACAATCCCCCTGTCTCCACTGTGCATTCATACCAAACCTTCTCCTATCTTACCTACAAAACTAATCAAAAGAATAGGAATAGAATGAACATAAATTTAAAAAAATTCTGCACTAATTCATTTTGTGTATGATTTGTCAAATTTTTTGAAAAATTGGATTTGTGTCTGAATTAATTCTACACAATTTAAAAGTGTGCCAATTGCTCTGTAAATTTGAAAAATGGCATATGATTCCTAAGACTCAGACTATCATTTTTTAAAGATGTTATCTCTTTTGTTAATGTTTTATTTATGGTCGGTGCCACCATCTGGGTGGAGGAGATGACGATAACCATCCTAAGGTGCGGATGGCCTGACTATACCTATTACTGGCTGAATTGTGCCCGGAGCCAGGACGGGGTAGGCCAGGAAGGGGCCTACCCTAATTGAAAGGATAAAAGAAAGGGAGGGAGGGTGGGGCACGGCCGCTGCTCATGCCGAGGCTGATTGCTTGAGGGGAAAGGTATAAGTAGCGGCTCAAGCCCTCCTGACAAATGCAGGCTGAACTTTTTCAGCCTTACTACTTATGGTCGGTGCCACCATCTGGGTGGAGGAGATGACGATAACCATCCTAAGGTGCGGATGGCCTGACTATACCTATTACTGGCTGAATTGTGCCCGGAGCCAGGACGGGTAGGCCAGGAAGGGGCAAAAGTAAAGTCCACCTGTAGGAGGGTGTAGTGGGATTACGGCTACCGAGGAGCAGGATGAAGGGTGTAATGGACCGGCTCAATGCGTGCAGCTGGCCAAGCTGGCCCCTGTACTGGGACTTGTTTGTGCGATCTGGACCGAAAACGTAGCGAAGGGGCCGCCCAGCCTTGAAGAAGGGCCCAAAATACCGCCGACTAGCTTTATTATTATTATTTTTTAAACCCGAACTGCAGAATGAACGGGAATGACGTGGAGGGGTGCTCCATATGAACCTAGACAAGCGATTGAACTTGTATGTGCATAGAACTGACGGCTAATAGAACTTAACCCTAAACCCGGGACTAGAAGCCTGACAAAGTACCCAACCTTTGGCGAGCCGGACCTGGGTAATACAGCCATAAGACCGTGCTGACCACCTGGACGGGATTCAAAAGGTTGTGAGAACCTGACCAGGGTGAAAAACTCCCACTGATATTGGACCCGGACTGGAAACGGAAAAGAGATAAACCAGCCGAGGCCGTGGGATTCAATTACGTTTAAAACGCGAGAGCGCACCAGTGGAGACAACAGGACATCTGCGTGATTCCAGAATGACCCTAAATGGGCTGAAAGGAAAAATGGCTTGGTTGGAACAGAGAAAAGCAAACGCTGAGCGATTCGGGAACCCACGTTATACTATGCGAAACATGACCTAAGTGATGTTAGGCAACTGTAAGTGAATGATACAGGACCTGGGTGAATCAGGCAACTATACATAAATATTACATGACCTGCGTGATTCAGGGCAACTATGTTTATGTGATGGATACATGGGCCTGGAGTGGACTCAGGCAATTATATACGAATGATACATGAACCTGAGAGGTTTAGGCACCTAAATGGAAGAAAATATGACCCTGAGTGGTTCAGACAGAAATGCATGTATGATACATGACCTGGAGTGCTTCAGGCAAGAATATGAATGACACCTGACTTGTGCGATTCAAGCAACCGTATATGAATGAAACATGACCTGGACGATTCAGGCAGCCATACTCGAATGAAACATGACCTAAGCAATCAGGCCACTGTACATGAATGACACATGACCTGAGGAACTCAGGCAACTATATATGAATGATGCACTGAACCTAAGCGATTCAGGCAACTACGCAGAAGAAAACATGACCTGCGTGGTTCAGGCAATAATACATGTATGGAACATGACCTGAGCGATTCAGGCAACTGAGTATGTATGATACATGACCCGAGGATTCAGGCAACTAAACATGTACGATACATGGCCTAAGCGATTCAGGCAACTATCCCGAATGAAAACGTGACCCGAATGATTCAGGCAAATATACATGTATGAAAACATGACCTGAGCGATTCAGGCAACTGAGTATGTATGATACATGACCCGAGGATTCAGGCAACTAAACATGCATGATACATGGCCTGAGCGATTCAGGCAACTGAATATGTATGAAACATGACCCGAGGATTCAGGCAACTAAACATGCATGATACATGGCCTGAGCGATTCTGGCAACTAAGCAGAATGGAGCGTGACCCGAGCGATTCAGGCAAATATACATGTAAGAAAACATGACCTGAGCGATTCAGGCAACTGAGTATGTATGACACATGTCCCGAGGATTCAGGCAACTAAACATGTATAATACATGGCCTGAGCGATTCAGGCAACTGAATATGTATGATACATGACCCGAGGATTCAGGCAACTAAACATGCATGATACATGGCCTGAGCGATTCAGGCGACTGAATATGTATGATACATGACCCGAGGATTCAGGCAACTATACATGTATGATACATGGCCTGAGCGATTCAGGCAACCATGCAGAATGAAACGTGGCCCGAGTGATTCAGGCAAATATACATGTATGAAACATGACCTGAGCGGTTCAGGCAACAATATATGAATGATACATGACCTGAGCGATTCAGGCAACTGAATAAGTAGACATATGACCCGGGATTCAGGCAACTATACGTGCATGACACAATACCTGAATCACTCAGGCAACTAAGCTGAATGAAACGCTGACCTGAGCGATTCAGGCAAATATACATGTATATGACATGACCCGAGCGATTCAGGCAACTATGCAGAATGAAGCGTGGCCCGAAAGTGATTCAGGCAACTATGCATGCACGATACAGCACCTGAGGGATTCAGGCAAAATACGGTATATGACCCGAGTGATTTGTGAACCAGCATTATATCGAATGAAGCATAACTTGGGCGAATCAGTCAAGGTATTATGGAAAGGAGTAGACCCTGCGCAAATCGGGCTAAAGCACATGAACATAGATGATGTATGACCGGAGCCGCACAGGTAATCGTGCGAGGTACTGCCGACCCGAACCTGAGTGATTCAGGTGAAGATGCAAACCATGGATGGGACACTGTGCATTGACCCCTTGAAATGGTGTTATAGGGTTTTAATTTTTTTTTTTTTTTAATATATTATTTACTTACTCTGTTTAAGATAGTATCTGAAGCTAAGATGGGCTTGGCCATAATAACCACCTTTCTGGAGGTGTACGGTATGACGAGCATAGATAAATGGTACATGACAGAAAATATACCGAAAACTCGTCATACGACAAGGTATAGACAGAGTCGTGTGGCGTCTAACGGAAAAACAGGAGACATACTGCAAGTGACGAGACCTGGAGAAAAGTACAGTGTGATAGGGAATGTACAGAAGCGAGTTGCGCGTGCAGGCGTGAGGCATGGGGCCGTGTTAGGTCGGTGAGCACGTAAAAGAGTAGAGACAAGGGTCGCACCTATTATTGTTATACTATTGAGTGACCTATTAAAACTATTGAGTGACTTATTATTGTTATACTATTTATATAGCGCCAACATTGTCTGCGGGCTGTACGTGAGTACGCATGGAACATACGCACAGTAAGGCCATGGCTGTACAGGCTGCTCTTCTGACTATAATACATTCTCATAATTGCTACTTTGATGCCAGAACGCTATTAATATCTGGCAGTGTAAGGAATTCGAGAGTGGGGGTGCCGATGAGTTTCACTGTGGAGCGCACGCAAGAAATGCTGACCATACCGTAGGAGAGCTGGCAGGAGCTGGAAATTCACTGACAGCTTGGAGCGCTGGAGCGACCAGGAGGAGGAGAAGCGCAAGGCCGGCCACAGCCGTGGGGAAGCGGTGACCGTGAAACCGCCCTCAATATGCCAGATAATCTGTGCGATAACCTCGCGTGGCGGCCTGCACAAGGAGACTCCTGGCGTACCCCTGAGTGCAGCTGCCCGCACCGCCGGCGTTGTGAGCCTGGAGCGAACCGGGTGTCCGGCCCGACACCACCAGAGAGTGGCAGCATCGTGAGCCCCTCTGAAGTTGGCCCGAGAAATGGCACTCAGAAGTGGGGCAAGGCCAGGAGGCAGGGATACCGGAGGCCCCTAAACCTACCCACGTGAGGGGTGGCAGTATGCGCTGCGATAGGGGACACAGACACGGGGGAAATAAACAGAGGGAAAGGAAGAGGGACATCGGGTGGCACAGAGACCGGCCACATATACTTACCCTCGGCGATACATGAGGTGCAAACTTACCACCCGGCGACCGCGCTAAAGGACTGCCCCCAGTGACCGGAAGTGCACGGCCGCCGTTCATGCCGAGGCTGATTGCTTGAGGGGAAAGGTATAAGTAGCGGCCCAAGCCCCTCCCACAAATGCAGGCTGAACTTTTTCAGCCTTACTACTAATTTTTGCTCTTTTTCTCCCCCATCCCCAAGCTCTTAAAAAGCAATGACATTAAGAGAAAATATGTCAGACTGACACTGACATAGCTATGGGTAAACACAAGGTTAACATTGTGGAACAAACAAGAGAGTTTATGAAAACACTGTGTTGTTGCATTATGCTTTTTCATATTGCAAAGTTTTCAAAAAAGTGTCCTTTATCGGAGGCAGAAGGTGTTTAAACATACACAGTGTTATGACAAAAAGACAGTGGCTTATTGGTACCAAATGTCCAAAAATGATGCTTTACCAGGGGCAGATCCTGCCCTTTATACACATATATGTTAAAGTCAGAAGAAAGAAAGGTTCGTTTTGGCACAAGTGTTCAAAATTATCCTTAACACGAGCACAATGTCTATTTCCAAGGCTACTTTCACACAAGTGTTTTTTTGCGGATCCATCATGGATCTTCAGAAATGCTTCCGTTAGCATATAATACAACCCCATGCATCCGCTCATGAACAAATCCGGTTGTATTATGTATTTTATAGCCATGACAAATACATCTTGAACACCATTGAATGTCAAAGGGGACAGATCAGCTTTCTATTGTACCTGATTGTGTCAGAGAAAGCGGATCCATCCCCATTGACTTACATTGTGTGCCAGATGGATCCATTTGGCTCCGTGATCGCCAGACGGGAAGCAAAATGTTGCATTTTGGTGTCTGCCTCCAGAGTGGAATGGTGACAGAACAGAGGCAAACTGATGCATTCTGAGTGGATCCTTTTCCATTCAGAATGCATTAGAGCAAAACTTATCAGTTTTGGACCAGCTTTTAAGAGCCCTGAATGGATCTCACAAGCGGAAAGCCAAAACGCTGGTGTGAAAGTAGCCCTAAATTGCATTTATAGAAACTCAAGTATTAATTGTCAGAAAAGAGTGGCTTGTTCTGAACAAGCCTGGGACAATTCTTCCCTTTTAATTGGGAGCAGCAGTACTATGTGGATCTAGAAAGTGTGGGGTATGATGCACGCGTGGCTGCAATAGTAGAGGCAGCAGCATCGGCATGTCATGGGACAGACAAAGCAGAAAATGTGTGTAATAGTAGATGTTTGTAGCAGCAGTGGCAAGTTTGTTATGGTAATGAAAGTAGAAGTAGAGGTAATGGTAGTGGCAGTAGGGGATTGCAGTGTCCTACTCCATATCAGTAGTGGGGCCCTGTATATATATGGGTATTTGCAGAAAGTAATTTTATAAGATGTATCTTCATGTTGCTGTAATTCATTTGCAGGCTTTTTTAAGTCTGATCATATTTATTGGTATTTTCATTAACGAAGAACAAACAAAAAAAAGAAATCCTTACAGCTCCGTATGCATCATATATTATACAATAACATAATATACCACCCCCCCAAACCCCCCTTCCCCTCTCTCCCCTCTCCATGTGGATTCAACCATCTCCAAAACGGACCTATCGGTCCAATATACCAATCATCATGAACCCTATCCATCCCCTTGCACAAA
>JAKVIS010006635.1:0-10300 GCA_033119425.1 Bufotes viridis
TGATTAGGCGATGAAGACGCCCACTACCAACTGAAAAGCAGCTTCCTGCTGTGCATTATGCCTCATGCACACGACTGTATGTATTTTGAGGTCTGCAAAACGCGGATCCTCAAAATACGGATGACGCCTGTGTGACGTCCATGCTGCATCCATGGGTCAGCGGACTGCATTTTGCAGCCAAGAAAAGAACATGTTCTATCTTTCGCGGAACAGTCATTTGTATGCGGAAAGCACTGAAAGATTATCCGTGTGCTTTCCGCATCTGTATGTCCGTTCTGCAAAAAGATAGAAGATGTCTATACATTCTATACATCCATAGACACATTGAAGACAATGGGTGCACAAAAAAATGTATGTGACAAGGATGTCATACAAATTTTGCAGATCCGTGTTGCAGACCGCAAAATACATACGGTTGTGTACTTGAGGCCTATGGGACTATTACAAAGCAAGGGACTCATATACTGTTCTTTAAAACTCTGCTATCTGTGATATGGATGGCAAACCTAGAGTATTTTTGAAAAAATATGATGGCAGGCGGGCACGAGTCACAACACAAATTCTTTTCAAAGGCTCGTTATTACACTGCATGAATGTCATGTTGTACACAATGTTCCAGGACTGACCCACTTATATGGTTAATGGTAGTGGATATTATTTTTATGGTAGTAGAATTCCACTTTCAGCATATATACATGTGGCTGTACCTGAATTCTCTAACCTAATACATGAAATGCTTTCCCTAATTGATATATTTGTACACACTTTATGGAAAGAACATTTACTACATGTAGCTTGCAACTTACACTTTTTTGAACGTCATCAACTGCGCGACTTCTTTCATCATTCCCATCGTAGTACTGGATAGCTTCGGTGTAAGTCCTAAGAAAAGTATCCTTGATCTATATGAAAGACAAAGGTATAACAGTGAATACTAAGATTCCGTTTAGATGGCCTCCAGAGTTCTCCCCATCATATACTCTGCCACTAGATGGCGCCCTGCAGCTCAGGAAGGAAAACACAGTCTAGTATCAAGTCACATAATGACATGGTTTGGCCTAAGAACTTTACTTTTGGCTCAAAGTACCGGTCTGGGCCACAAATTGTAATATCTAGTTATGAGGGAATGATAATATCTCCTACATTGTGACTAGGTTTGCATCACATTACATATTGATGTCCGTTTATTGTGTACACCAAGAAAGCTCTATAGGGTTACAACAGCCAGAAATCCAGTAAGAATATGTACACGTGAAACCTATAATTTATAAAAAAACATTTTTTACAATGGAATCCTGTTTACTGTATACATCATGGTGCACACTGCATACCTTAGGTAGATGCCATAAACACCATGTGAACATAGCCTTACTAGGACAAAATAGCAGATCTATTCACAACCAGAGAAATCCAATACATATTCCCTATACAGTGCTGCACAATATTGCTAATCCGCCCGAAAATACCACATACTACAATATTGTCACATAGTCTCAGGTATTTCCACCAGGAAGCATATTATTACTTTTACTAGAATAGAGATTTCTTATCTTTTTATTTACATATAACCCATTTCCCCAGTGAGATACCGTTCCACAATTACAAATATATCAGTTAATGTCGTTTCTGAGAACTGAATCTCTTATTAGCTGCAGCGTGGGCATTGTGAGTTTTGGAGATAGGTCCCCCCACACTCACCCTCCTGCCGATGATTGACAGCTATCCCTCCATTAGTCTGTATAAGAAGAAGGGTGTCAATAAGGGAGGGCGGGCGGGCGGGCGCGCGCGCGAGGGTGTGCGGAGCCATCTCTACAGCTCAGGTATATGAGGACTCCTTTCTCATAATGCGTTGGCTGCAAGCCTGCAACCAATGGTAAATTCCTCAGAAACAACATTATATACACAGAGTCGGAATTGGGGTGCCTGTCACTACCGTATGCCGCCCTCAGGGAAGGCAGCATAAATGTACTGACCGATTCCCTTTAAGTTTAAAGCGGTTGTCATTCCTCGCTGATACCATTCTGACCCTGCTCTGGCTCAGAACATAGGAAATGGCTGTAAATGTCCACTCAGTCACTCACTAGTCCCTGCGATGACTCTGGCCAGCGACTAGCTGAGCGGGCATGTTCAGCCATTTCCTGTGTGCTGAGCCAGGACCTGGAAGTGAGGGGCGGCAGCGACCAAAGCAGCAGCGGGAACTCGATGACATAATGATTATTTTCTTTTTGTCCCATTCTAGCCCTTTTACAAGACCTTTGTTATCCCAGACAGCCATTTCATTTATAACCTGCAACTGAATCTACCCAAAAATACTCATCTTGGGTTATAAGAGTAGAGGCGCATTTACACTATCCGTAGAGCGGCCGATTGTCAGCTGCTCGGTAGGTTTACATACAGCGATCTCCTTCATAGCATGAGGACCAGCGATGGATGACGCTACTACTTGTCCCTACAAAATCATTGCTCCTGGCAGCAGACTGCTGTTTACGCTGCACGATCTGCTGCCTGGGAATGATGATTGAGGTGTCTACACTTCCGATCGTTTCAAATAAGCGTTTCGCTCGTTCATCAGTGATCTGCGGCGCCTTTAGACGGGCAGATTATTGGGAACAAGCGTTTGTTCCCGATAATAGTCCTGAATGTTGGGCCGTGTAAATCCAGCTTAAATGAGTCTCTACAACTTCAACGACCTGCCTTGCTTCTTAGCAGCCTCTGAGAAGACTTACCACAGTACTTATAGAGTTACCTGACAACCTACTGCTAGGGAGGAAGGTATATTTTTATTTAAGGTGGAGTACATCCTTTAAAAGGTGAGTAATCAGTTTCACTTACCTCATGTCGAAACACAAAACCTGAGATTCCGGCAATCAGTTCAGCCAGGAATACCAAGGAGAGAAACATTGCATACTGCAAGACACAAGTGATGTTCAGATAAGGATTACCATCATCATGGAGGAAACCAATATTAGAAATTCACAGAAATGTAAAAATGCGGAGGGTCACCCGTTACAGTATACTGAATTCTGCGAGCGTGCCTAATGTTATTTTTTTTCTGCTGGATAAGTATAAGACCAGTATCAGAACGTGGATTTTGCCTAAGCCTCTGTTCACATATGCATCATGGCTTCCGATTACAATTCAAGCCACGACATTCTGCCCGATCTCTCATACAACACATACTGAGGGCAACTGATGGGCGCCACCGACTTACAATAAGATTTCTTGGGCATTTCCTAGGTTTTACTATAAAGAATCGATGAATGGACTACAATCCTTCCAATCAAATGTTACAGAATTTAAAACGGAGGTATATGGTCGGCCCAACTGGATTACAACATGCCCAATCCACTTTTTTCAGGAGGTAAGCGGCTACCAGAGGTATCAGGCTGAATTCATTGTCCCGTTTGAAATAAACATACATGTTCAACTGTTCCAAGCATTCATATTTATGGGAAGTCAGGAGAGCGAGCATTCGCCTTAACATGGCTTGATCTTGGGACTATGGGAGGCTTTAAGCCAGTGGTTGTGAACCTATGGCACATGTTCCAGAGGGGGCACCCAGAGCCCTCTCTGTGGGCACGCGGCTCTGTGTGGGCCCTGCGTAGAGTTGCCACCTGTGCACTATTACTAATGAGCGCTTCCATTATAGAGAACTCATTAGTTCGTCCTTTGCCCCCCCTCTTTTGCTTGTGATGGAGCGCAGGTCCTGTCCTGCGCATCGAGTCAGCAGTGACTGTTCCCCGCGGCACGATCAAATGGATGAGGTAAGTTTTTTTTTTTTTGCACAAGAAGAGTAGGGAAGGGGGAATTAATAATACTGGGGCCTTATTAATACGGGGGGCGACTAATGGAGGAAAAATAATACTAGAGGGCACTAATGGGGGCATTAGTTTTACTGGGGGCCACTAATGGGGGCATTAGTTTTATTGGGGGCCACTAATGGGAGCCTTATTAATACTGGGGGCCACTAATGAGGCATTATTATTACTGGGGGCCACTAATGAGGCATTATTATTACTGGGGACCACTAATGAGGACCTTATTAATACTGGAGGCCACTAATGGGCCTTTATTAATACTGGGGCAACTAATGGGCCCTTATTAATACTGGGGGCCACTAATGGGGCTTTATCAATACTGGGGGCCACTAATGGGGCCTTATCAATACTGGAGGCCACTAATGGGCCCTTATTAATACTGGGGGTCACTAATGGGCCCTTATTAATACTGGGGGTCACTAATGGGGGCCTTATCAATACTGGAGGCCACTAATGGGCCCTTATCAATACTGGAGGCCACTAATGGGCCCTTATCAATACTGGGGGTCACTAATGGGGGCCTTATCAATACCGAGGGCCACTAATGGGGCCTTATCAATACTGGGGGCCACCACTGGGGCATTATTAATACTAGGGGCCCCAACAGGGACATTATTTTACTGGGCCCATGTTAATCCACGCCCCCACAGCTCAACTTGGCCGGTATTTTTCAGTACTTAGGTTACATTGCCGTGTTGGCACTTTGCGATAAATAAGTGGGTTTTGGGTTGCAGTTTGGGTACTGGGTCTCTAAAAGGTTCACCATCACTGCTTCAGGCTATAAAAAAAGCTTGTTCTTAAGGTGGCCACACACATATTGAGTTGATCAAAATGGATGATTTCAACCAAAACCAATGTTCGTCGGTTGAAAATTGAAAGGGAATCTGTTATTAGTTATGCTCCTACAGCTCCAGTGAATCAGCAGGTAGTTGGAAAGAGCCCGGGGGGACCATGAATATCAGGACTCATCGGCACGCACTGGACCCGTTTAATATTTTAGCAAAACCGCCGGGTCAATTAATAAAAGTACCCCAGCGTTTTGCTAAGGGGATCAGACACTAGTTTATGCAGCCCTTAGAGCACCATAAACTGCTGACAGAGTCCCTTTTACAGCAAACGATTGTTAATGATAGCCCATTATGGTTTGGAAAGAAGTCGGCGGGGTTTAATATTTTCTGACGACAGATCTTTCAATCAAAGGAAGATCATTCGTAAATGAACGATCTTTCTTACAAAAGAACGTTCCCAGAAAGATCTTTGGTCCATCGCCTGGTTTCATTGAACATGTATGGGCAGTCTGAACATCTGTAACGGCCAATATGGAGTAAAATGTGTACGGCCGTGTGTGCGAAACGATGATTGTTCAACTGCTGATCATCCAGCTTCTATCTAATGTGTTCGGCCAGCATCTCACTAGTGATTTTATCAGCTTCTGGCCATGTAAGTTCACTATATAATCAGCCTTGCATGAAAATATCCCAGCTGGCTCTCTGCTGCAGCTCCCACACAATGTACTGACAAAAACTGCACAAATTAATTGCTCTATCAGTGCTGAAAAAACCAAGTGCTCATCCTGTTCTGGCACACTATAAAAAGATATTTCTCCTGGGAGCGCCACGACTCATAAAAAACCTCTCAGAATATGATGGCTTAAGTTCCCCGAGCAGGGAGAAAATCTCTTTCCTTGGAATAAAGGCAAGAATATGACGTTTCCCTCAGTTTAATAAGCAATCACCCGGCAGTAACAATTAGAAATAACGTAAGGGAAATTCAAGATAAGCTGGCAGCTGCGTCTCTGTGCAGGAAACCATGTCTAGGCTCTACAGCTGTGCTGGTGGGAAGACCTGTGGGCTTACAGGGTGCAGCGTCACCGAATTCTGCATCGGTGGCCAGAAATATACACACAAAGCGTCTTAGGCTAGATGCACACGTCCGTTAAACCCGGACGTGACCAGTCCGTGGTAACTAGGACTGGATTTCTTCTTTACAGCCGGAGCGCACGGCGTCATTGGTTGCTATGACGCTGTGCGCTCCAGCTGTAAAGAAGAAATCCAGTCCTGGTTACCACAGACTGGTCACGTCCGGGTTTAACGCTATACTTACCTTTCTTTATTATTGTCTTAGATGAGCTAAAATGTATGTGTAACGTTTTTTTTATTGCAGTTTGGCTCCTGTAGCCTCTATGTTCCACAGTACACAGAGAGCTGCAGAAAGGTGTTCTCTGATAAATAAAGGCTTGGTCTCCAGACCCTCTCTCTTCTTCTGAAGACAACTTGTTAAACTTTCATTCAGGAGAGGAAAGAGGGCGGCTGGACTACTCCTGTCAGCCAGTCTGAAGAATTTCACTGTGAACATTATTCACAGTGCATGAATAATGCATAACCCCCATTTCCAAAAAAGTTGGGACGCTGTGTAAAAGGTAAATAAAATCAGAATAGAACGGAATCAGCAAATCTCATAGACCCAGATTTCATTCACAGTAGATGATAGAACACATCAGATGTTGAAAGGGAGACATTTTACCATGAAAAAAAAAATAACTTATTTAGATCTTGATGGCAGCAACGCATTACAAAAAAGTAAAATGTGTTTTTTTTTTCATGCAATGGTAAAATGTCTCACTTTCAACATCTGCAATGGCGTACCCCTTATACTATGGGGCCCATGGAGGTAGGGGGCCCAGCGGTGCAGGGAAGCCCCACCTCCAACTACACTTACATAGCTAGCTGTGGCAAAGGACCTGCGATGATGTCATAATCATGGGATCAGAGTCAGCAGTTTTACAGCTAAAGGACCCGCGATGATATCATCATATTATCGGGGCAGGATGACGGAGCTCAGCAGTGGAGAGGAAAACACGTGTAGGCCTGGAAGAGAGGTCAGAGGTGTCCTGGGAGTTGTAGTTTTGCCCTACTGTATCCCACTCCATGTAATGTTCACTGATTCCCTACAATAACAATCTGGACATACTGAGAGTCGTAGTACTCTCCTCTTATAATATCCACTGATGCTGTATAATAACAGTCTGGTAATGCTAGGAGTTGTAGTTCTCTCCTCGTATACCCTCTCTCTGTATATGTCAACTTGTGTTAAATAATAATAGCCTGGACATGCTGGGAGTTGTAGTTCTCTCCTCTCCATGTATTGCCCACTAATTTCCAGTAATTAGGCCTGTTTCACACTGCCGGCAGTAGTTCCAGCAGAGAACAGCCTGCCGGAGCTCTCTGGTTCTGGGATTGCTGGTGGTTACTGGAATGCCCGTCGGCCCATTTGTACCCAGAGAGCTTTGGAGGTCTGTTCTCTGCTGGAACTACTGCCGGCAGTGTGAAAGAAGCCTAAACTGGTCATGATGAGACTTGTAGTTCTCTAATCACTATGATGTTCTGCAGCAGCTGAGGTGTGTATTAGGCATTGTTCACATTTGCGCTAGTGACGCTCTCTGTTATGCTCTGTCATAGGAGCACAAAAACGAAAATCATTGTAGTGCCGGATCTGGTGCCTCCGGACATGGGGGGCCCAATTCAGATTCTTGCTATGGGGCCCAATGATTTTTATGTACGCCCCTGAAGATCTGATATGTGTTCTATGATCTATTCTGAATAAAATCTGGGTCTATGAGATTAGCTGATCATTGCAGTCTGATTTTATTTACAACTTTTTTGGAACTGGGGTTGTAAAACACAGAACCTGCAGAAGCCAAATGAAGTAAAGTTTTTAACAAAAACATTTTAGACCCAACTACATCAAATTGAAAATGAAAAGAAGACTCCAACGGTGTCCATAGTCTTCAAGGGCACCCACACATATCGTGGATGAGAAGTTGCTTGCACATTGCCTCTAATTGCCATGAGCACATGGGCCGCCTCAATCAACGTTAATCTGCAAGTGATAAGATTATTGCAAAAAGGACTTTGTTTTCTTTTTGTATGTAATCACCAGGGTCATTTTTTTTTAGTTATTTTTGAAACACAAGTCTGTGGATATCAAGAGGCTGATTAAAACCAGGATATTTTATGGGAATCAGTAGACTTCATGTTTAATCTGTTCAGGCTAAATTGTGATGTCTCCCATTAAGGCCTCATGCACACGGCTGTTGTTTTGGTCCTCGTCTGGGCATGGACCCATTCACTTCAATGGGGCCGCAAAAGATGCGGACAGCACTCCGTGTGCTGTCTGCATCCGTTGCCCGTGGCAACGCAAAAAAATTAAAAATAGAGCATGTCCTATTCTTGTCTGTTTTGCGGACAAGAATAGTCATTTCTACAATGGGCCTCGTGCTTCCGTGCTTTGCGAATCCGCGGTTTGCGGACCGCAAAACACATACGGTCGTGTGCATGAGGCCTAAAAGCCACATTCCAGCAGGTATAGTACAAAGCTAAAAAATATCAAAGTACTATAAACAGTCCAATATATCATGTGATGCAACGTGGAATCAAAAGAAATGTCATTGAGATCCTGAAAGCTCCTTACCAGTTTCAGCATCCATGGGCTACCACGGCAAGTGGCAAAGCATCCAAAGAGTCCGAAGACAATGATTGTAGTTCCGGTTCCGATGAGGACATAGGGAGCATTGGTGGAGTTTTCAGCAATGAGAGAGATATATGTTCCTAATGTAAGTTTTCCCCACACGCCAACAGCTAGAAGAATGACACCGGTAATCTGTAATACATAAACATAAAAAAATGTAATCAGTCTGTATGAGTTGTACACACCATGGCACAGATATTTTACTTTAGCCTGGAAAAAATTGGGTCTTAATTGGGTCACTTCTACGAGACTTCAGGGCCAGGCGTGAATATGTTTTCACTGCT
The DNA here is from genome assembly GCA_033119425.1 of Bufotes viridis. Taxonomy (NCBI): domain Eukaryota; kingdom Metazoa; phylum Chordata; class Amphibia; order Anura; family Bufonidae; genus Bufotes; species Bufotes viridis. Next base: position 8,630 of record JAKVIS010006635.1, read on the forward strand.
TGGCCTGTCAGTCAAAGCGGTGGGGGTGCGGCACAGCACACAGGGAGTGGAGCTTCACGGTGCCTCGAAGTACAACGGCATCACCCTCTTTGCCCCTAGGGGGTAATTCGCATTCCACAAAAAGTTTTTTCCTCCGGTTTGCTGGCAAATACGGAGATGCCACAGATATCATGAGACTCTGCTGACAAGCGTGGATCTACAGTGGCCAACCGCTTTACCTACTGGTATGTGGTGACAGATTCCCTTTAACCCAATCTATTACACTTTTTTGCCCACAAAGGTGCTCAAGAACATAGATGATTTGCCTTTTTTTTTATTATGTTGAGTTGAAGTCTGCAAAATAGTTTGAAAAGTAGGTACACTTCTGTTACCATACAGGGCCCTTGTTGTCAGGCCATCTATGAGATGAACATGTCTACAAACATACTGACACATGAACCTTTTTTGGTGCATCTGGTCAAGAAGGGTCAGACGTGTTAATCTGCAAACATCCTCCCAACTGAAGGGCTACTTGGTTGAGGGCAAGATGCACCCAACGGGTTTACCATGATATCTCAAGGCTGCATTAGAGCAGGTGATTGTCGGGAGGGAAGCGTTCATTTGCGGCAATTGCCTGCTCGCTAGCTAGCTATTACATGCAGCGATCTCCTCCTAAGTATGATCCCTAATGCTCGTCCCCATACTGACTAGTTGTTTGCCGGCAGCAGATCATGATTCGACAGCACGACCAGTCGCCGGCAAACAATGACTTTTAATCCTGTTGAAAGCTTTGGATTGCCCAATAAACAAGCTCGTTCATCGGGTAATCGGCGGCAGTATTACACTGCCAGATCACCACTAACGAGCGTTATAACGAATGTTCATTAGTAAGGATGAGCGAATCGACTTTGGATGAAACATCCGAAGTCGATTCGCATAAAACTTTGTTTCAATACTTAGCAAAAAGTGAAGAAAAGGTTCCAGCTTCAACGGTGCAGTACAAAATAGGTTTATTGAAGCATATAGCTTTTCCAGTGCAGACATGTCATGATTAAGGACCAACATGTAAAGGTCCGAAACGCGTAGACTAAGTATTTTTACCTGCACTGGAAAAGCTATATGCTTCAATACCGTTGAAGCTGGAACCTTTTCTTCACTTTTTGCTATTCATTCAGCTGTTTCCAGAGGCTGTTGGTTCCGTGCTCACGGCAAAGCAGGAAGGTGAGAGCGGCCTTGCATCTGTTAATCCTTTTTTGTTTCACTACTGTACAGAGTGAGCGCTCCGTACAGTATAAGAATGTATTGGCTCTGATGAGCCAGAGTTATTACTTCGGGAAGTCTCGCGAGACTTCGCATAATAACTTCAGAAATTGATTTATACTGTAAAAAAACATTTCCCGAACTCGGGTTCGGTTTCACGTGGCTCGCTCCGTAAAGTTTTATGCAAATCGACTTCGGATGTTTCATCCGAAGTGGATTCGCTCATCCCTACTCATTAGCGATGATTTGCCCGACTATCTGCCAGTGTAATACACCCTTACAGAAGCTCTAACAATAAGGGTTCTGTTACCGGAAAGGTCAACATCCCTGCCTCATTCACGCTGCTGTCCTGCCGAAAGCACTGACCTAGTTTTCACAGGCCGAACTCCAGTAGAGCGGTGGACGCATTACACAGAATTACCTCTGGGGCAA
>JAKVIS010006636.1:0-10115 GCA_033119425.1 Bufotes viridis
AACTGTTCGCTCAACACTATTGGTGATGCATATGGTGGTGTCGCTGGCACATCCTCTGTTGGATGGGTGGCAGGTGCCAACATTCCTCCGATACAGAGGAAGAGGCCGAGGCAGCAGCAGAAGAGGGAGCAGGGGAGCCTGAGTGAGTTCCTTGTTTTTAAGGTGTTTACTCCACTGCAGTTCATGCTTTGCATGTAGATGCCTGGTCATGCAGGTTGTGCTAAGGTTCAGAACGTTAATGCCTCGCTTCAGGCTCTGATGGCACAACCGTGCAAACCACTCGGGTCTTGTCATCAGCACATTGTTTAAAGAAGTGCCATGCCAGGGAACTCCTTGAAGCTGCCATTGGGGTGCTCAGTCCCTGGTGGCGGCCAGTAGCAGGCAGAACTCTCTTGGCGGCGGCTGTTCTGCTTTTGCCCCCTGCTCCCTCTTTTGCTACGCTGTTGGCTCGGTCTCACCACTGCCTCTTCCTCTGAACTATGAAAGTCAGTGGCACGACCTTCATTCCATGTGGGGGTCTAGGACCTCATCGTCCTCTGCATCGTCTTCCACACAGTCTTCCTCCCTGACCTCCTGTTCGGTCTGCACTACTGCAAAAAGACGCGGCAGTTGGCACCTGTGTTTCGGTCATCATCAGAGACGTGCGGACTCCGATGAGGTGATATTCCCATGTCCTCATCATCAGGAAACATCAGTGGTTGTGCGTCAGTGCATTCTATGTCTTCCACCACTGGGGAAGGGCTAGGGTGGATTCCCTTGGGAAAACCCCTGCCAGCAGAGTCTTCTAAACAGCATAAGAGACTGCTGCATAACTTGAGGCTCTGACAGTTTCCTGATATGCATGGGGGTGATGTGACAGACTGATGGGCTTGGTTTTCAGGGCGCCACCTGTGCGCTTTCTGCAGAAGACTGGGTGGGAGATAATGTTGTGAACATGCTGGATCCACTGTCGGCCACCCAATTGATCTAGCGCCTGTACCTGCTCAGGCCTTACCATCCTTAGAACGGCATTGGGCCCCACCAAATATCAGCTGTAAATTCTGGCGGGTACTGGAACCTGAGGTAGTTGGTTCACTAGGACGTGTGGCTGTGGCAGAATGGCCACGTCCTCTCCCAGCACCAGAGGGTCCACTAACACCACCACGACCGCGCCCCGCGTCCATTACTAGATGTTTTCCTCATTATTACCGTTCACCAAGCACCACAATAAGAAAAAAATATTTGGCCCAATGTATTGATTTCAAATTCAGGCCTTTTTACAGGCACCTAACACTATCTGCCTATTTATTTATGTACCGTATTACACTAATCCAGGCACAGCAGTAACCACTGATTTGGGGAATATCAATTGTAGGCCTAGTATTTAGGCCCTGGATGAAAGGTATCCTTTATGGACAGATTTACACTTGAGATGCACAGTAGCGTGTGAAAAAAATATGTAGGATTATGCCTTCAGCAATTGTATTTTAACACTTTGTGTAATATACCCTTTAACGGACAGAAATACACTTGGAGATGCACGGTATGCGTGACAGTTATTGAGGATGACCCTCTCAGCACTTGTATATACACCTTGAGTGTAATATACCCTTTACGGACAGAAATACACTATGAGATGCACAATAGTGCGTGCAGATTTACAGGATTATGCTTTCAGCAATTGTAATGTAACACTTTTTGTAATATACCCTTTACGGAAAGAAATATACTTGGAGATGCACGCTGAGTGTAATATACCCTTTACGGACAGATTAACACTTGGCCTGCAACAGCTGGAACACCAGATTCAGGGTATTGCTATATTGGCAAGTGAATTTCACCCCAGAACAAAATCTATCCTTTGACGGATACTATTAAACTTGTCCAGTCACAGCTGGAACACCAGATTTACTGTATTTCTATTTTTGCAACTGTATTTCACCCAGAAAAAAATATATCCTTTGACGGACACTATTAAACTGGCCGACAGCTGGAACACCAGATTTACGGTATTGCTATTTTGGCAATTAAATTTCACCCCAGAAAAAAATATCCTTTGCGGACACATTTAAACTAGGTCCAGTCACAGCTGGAACACCAGATTCAGGGTATTGCTATTTTGGCAAATGAATTTCACCCCAGAACAAAATCTATCCTTTGACTGGACACTATTAAACTTGTCCAGCCACAGCTGGAACACCAGATTTACTGTATTTCTATTTTTGCAACTGTACTTTCACCCCAGAAAATAATATATCCTTTGACGGACACTATGGAAATTGTCCAGTCACAGCTGGAACACCAGATTCACGGTATTGCTATTTTGGCAATTAAATTTCACCCAGAACAAAATCTATCCTTTGACGGACACTATTAAACTTGGCCAGCCACAGCTGAAACCACTGATTTATGGTATTGCTATTTTGGCAATTGAATTTCACCCCAGAAAAAATATATCCTTTGCCGGACACTATTAAACTTGTCCAGCCACAGCTGGAACACCAGATTTACTGTATTTCTATTTTTGCAACTGTATTTCACCCCAGAAAATAATATATCCTTTGACGGACACTAGGAAATTGTCCAGTCACAGCTGGAACACCAGATTCAGGGTATTGCTATTTTGGCAATTAAATTTCACCCCAGAACAAAATCTATCCTTTTGACGGACAGATTATAAACTAGGCCAGCCACAGCTGGAACACCAGATTCAGTGGTATTGCTATTTTGGCAATTAAATTTCACCCCAGAAAAAAATATACCCTTTTACGGACAGATTTAAACTAGTCCTGCAACAGCTGGAACACCAGATTCAGAGGTATTGCTATTTTGGCAAGCTGAATTTCACCCCAGAACAAAATCTATCCTTTGACGGACACTAGTAAACTTGTCCAGTCACAGCTGGAACACCAGATTTACGGTATTGCTATTTTCGCAATTGAATTTCACCCCAGAAAATAATATATCCTTTGACGGACACTATTAAACTTGGCCTGCAACAGCTGGAACAACAGATTTACTGTATTTCTATTTTTGCTACTGTACTTTCACCCCAGAAAATAATATATCCTTTGACGGACACTAGGGAAATTGTCCAGTCACAGCTTGAACACCAGATTCAGGGTATTGCTATTTTGGCAATTAAGTTTCCCCCAGAAAAAATATTCCCTTTTAAGAAACAAATTAAAACTAGGCTTGCAACAGCTGGAACACCAGATTTACTGTATTTATATTTTTGATACTGACTTTCACCCCAGAAAATAATATATCCTTTGACGGACACTAGGAAATTGTCCAGTCACAGCTGGAACCACCAGATTCAGGACATTGCTATTTTGGCAATTAAGTTTCACCCCACAATAAAATCTATCCTTTGACGGATACATATTAAACTTGGCCAGCCACAGCTGAAACCACTGATTTATGGTATTGCTATTTTGGCAATTGAATTTCATCCCAGAACAAAATCTATCCTTTGCCAGACACTATTAAACTTGTCCAGCCACAGCTGGAACACCAGATTTACTGTATTTCTATTTTTGCTACTGACTTTCATCCCAGAAAATAATATATCCTTTGACGGACACTAGGGAAATTGTCCAGTCACAGCTGGAACAACAGATTCACGGTATTCCTTTTTTGCTATTAAATTTCACCCCAGAACAAAATCTATCCTGTGACGGAAACTATGAAACTTGACCAGCCACAGCTGAAACCACAGATTTATGGTATTGCTATTTTGGCAATTGAATTTCACCCAAGAACAAAATATATCCTTTGCCGGACACTATTAAACTGGTCCAGCCACAGCTGGAACACCAGATTTATGGTATTTCTATTTTTGCAACTGTATTTCACCCCAGAAAATAATATATCCTTTGACGGACACTAGCGAAATTGTCCATTCACAGCTGGAACACCAGAGTCAGGGTATTGCTATTTTGGCAATTCAATTTTACCCCAGAAAAAAATATAGCCTTTACGGACAGATTTAAACTAGACCTGCAAGAGCTGGAACATCAGATTTACTGTATTTCTATTTTTGATACTGACTTTCACCCCATAAAATAATATATCCTTTGGCGGACACTAGGAAATTGTCCAGTCACAGCTGGAACACCAGATTCAGGATATTGCTATTTTGGCAATTAAGTTTCACCCCACAACAAAATCTATCCTTTGACTGGATACTATTAAACTTGTCCAGTCATAGCTGGAACACCAGATTTACTGTATTTCCATTTTGGCAACTGAATTTCAAAGCAGAAAATAATAAATCCTTTGACCGGACACTATTAGACTTGGCCAGCCACTGCTGGGACACCAGATTCATGGTATTGCTATTTTGGCAATTGAATTTCACCCTAGAAAAAAATATACCCTTTTATGGACAGATTTAAACTGGGCCTAGCAACAGCTGGAACACCAGATTCAAGGTATTGCTATTTTGGCAAGTAAATTTCACCCCAGAAAAAAAATATACTCTTTACGGGCAGATTTAAACTAGGCCTGCAACAGCTGGAACAACATATTTACTGTATTTCTATTTTTGCAACTGAATTTCCCCATGAAAATAATAAATCATTTGCCATACACTATTAGACTTGGCCAGCCACAGCTGAAACCACTGATTTATGGTATTGCTATTTTGGCAATTGAATTTCACCCCAGAACAAAATCTATCCTTTGCCGAACACTATGAAACTTGTCCAGTCACAGCTGGAACACCAGATTTACTGTATTTCTATTTTTGCTACTGACTTTCATCCCATAAAATAATATATCCTTTGACGGACTCTAGGAAATTGTCCAGTAACAGCTGGAACACCAGATTCAGGGTATTGCTATTTTGGCAATTAAATTTCACCCCAGAACAAAATCTATCCTGTGACAGACACTATTAAACTTGGCCAGCTAAAGCTGAAACCAATGATTTATGGTATTGCTATTTTGGCAATTGAATGTCACCCAAGAACAAAATATATCCTTTGCCGGACACTATTAAACTTGTCCAGCCACAGCTGGAACACCAGATTTACTGGTATTTCTATTTTTGCAACTGTATTTTACCCCAGAAAATAATATATCCTTTCACGGACATTAGGAAATTGTCCAGTCACAGCTGGAACACCAGATTCAGGATATTGCTATTTTGGCAATTAAATTTCACCCCAGAAAAAATATACCCTTTTACGGACATATTTAAACTAGGCCTGCAACAGCTGGAACACCAGATTCAGGGTATTGCTATTTTGGCAATTAAATTTCACCCCAGAAGAAAATATACCCTTTTACGGACAGTGTTAAACTAGGCCTGCAACACTGGAACACCAGATTTGCTGTATTTCTATTTTCGTTACTGACTATTACCCCAGAAAGTAATATATCCTTTGACGGACACTATGAAAATTGTCCAGTAACAGCTGGAACACCAGATTCAGGGTATTGCTATTTTGGCAATTAAATTTCACCCCAGAACAAAATCTATCCTGTGACAGACACTATTAAACTTGGCCAGCTAAAGCTGAAACCACTGATTTATGGTATTGCTATTTTGGCAATTGAATGTCACCCAAGAGCAAAATATATCCTTTGCCAGACACTATTAAACTTGTCCAGCCACAGCTGGAACCCCAGATTTACTGGTTTTTCTATTTTTGCAACTGTATTTCACCCCAGAAAATAATATATCCTTACACGGACAATAGGAAAATTGTCCAGTCACAGCTGGAACACCAGATTCAGGGTATTGCTATTTTGGCAATTAATTTCACCCCAGAAAAAAATATACCTTTTACGGACATATTTAAACTAGGCCTTCAACAGCTGGAACACCAGATTTGCTGTATTTCTATTTTTGTTACTGACTATTACCCCAGAAAGTAATATATCCTTTGACGGACACTAGGGAAATTGTCCATTCACAGCTGGAACACCAGATTCAGGGTATTGCTATTTTGGCAATTAAATTTCACCCCAGAACAAAATCTATCCTTTGACGGATACTATTAAACTTGTCCAGTCACAGCTGGAACACCAGATTTACTGTATTTCTATTTTGGCAGCTGAATTTTACCAAGGAGATAATAAATCCTTTGACGGACATTATTAGACTTGGCCAGCCACTGCTGGGACACTAGACTTGCGGTATTGCCGGTATAAATATATTTTTCTCCACTGTATTCACTGAAGGGAAATAAACTGTTAGATGGAAATACAGAATGTGAACGTAAATTCCCCATTAAAAGTGCCCTGTCTGACCAGGAAGAAGTACAGCGGCAACCTAAAAGATTAAAATAAACAAATCACTGGGACCAGATGGCATACACCCCTGTATCCTAAGATAATTAAAGGGAACCTGTCACCAGGAAATTCACTGATAAAGCAGGCATGCTGCCTTGTAGGGCTCACTCTGCTGAATATAATGATACCTTTCACTTGGTGATCTGTTCGTTTATTGTGGAGAAATAGTACTTTTAATCCATATGCTAATGAGCTGATTTGAGTCCAGCAGTTGATATGAGTCCAGCATTTTTCTATTTAGAGCTATAGCCACTCCCCTATTCACTTCTTCAGTTGTAAAAGGGGCGTGGTTTATTACATCATTCATTCATTTTAATAACTGGAGGGAAAATGAATAACAGGGAATGCTTAGGTAAAAAAGGGGAGAAATATATTATTGAAGTTAGTAATTATAATAAGGGATAGTTTATTCATGGGGTGATAAGCACATGATGGCTGATAAGGGACATGTCGCCGTGGGTATGGCAGTTAGGCTTTAAAGTGAAAGGCAGCAAGGCTTGTATTGGCTATAATGCAGGTCATTTTTTTAAACCACGCCCTTTTACAACTGAAGAAGTAAATAGGGAGGGGCTACAGCTCTGAATAGAAAAATGCTGGACTCATATCAACTACTGGACTCATATCAGCTCATTAGCATATGGATTAAAAGTAATATTTCTCCACAATAAAGCAACAGATCACCAAGTGAAAGGTATCATTATATTCAGCAGAGCGAGCCCTACAAGGCAGCATGCCTGGTTTATCAGGGAATTTCCTGGTGACAGGTTCTCTTTAAGTAATGTCATAGCCAGACCCTTATTTCTTATATTTAAAACTCTAAACTGACAGGGAGTGTTCCACAGGATTGGCGCATAAAAATGCGGTGCCAATATTTAAACGGGGTCCAAAAACAGAACCTGGAAGCTATAGGCCGATAAATTTAACATCTGTTGTGAGTAAACTGTTTGAAGGTTTTGTAAGAAATGCTATCTTGGAGTACCTCAATGAAAATAAGCAAATAATGACATATCAGCATGGCTTCATTAGGGATCGATTCTTGTCAAACTAATTTAATCAGTTTCTATGAGGAGGTAAGTTCTAGACTTGACCGCGAGCGAATCAATGGATGTCGTATATCTGGACCTCTCCAAAGCATTTGACACTGTACCACATAAAAGGTTAGTATATAAAATGAGAATGCTTGGACTGAGGGAAAATGACATCCTCTGCTTCTGGAGGACAGAATGTTTCTAAACGAACATGGAAGAGGATTTTTACGATAAGAGCAGTGAGACTATGGAACTCTCTGCCTGAGGAGGTGGGTGATGGTGACTTCGCTAAAAAGAGATCAAGAGGGGTCTGGATGTATTTCTGGAGTGTAATAATATTACAAGTTATAGTTATTAGATTTCTGGAGAAGGGTCAATGAGCCCTTAAAATGAGGGAAGTTGAGTTTGTACCTAATAATGGCCTTTTGCCCTCATTTGTAGCACCTTTGCAGGATAATAGGCTATGTATACAGTTGTGTTCAAAATTATTCAACCCCCAATGCTGTAAAGGGTTTTAGGGATTTAGTGTACATTTGTAATTGTGTTCAGAATAGAAATCTTACAAGGACTTTTAAAGAACCAAATGCAACTAAAATGACATCAATTGATTTTGTAATACAGTATTAAATGTTTTTTTGTGATTTCTTCATTGACACAATTATTCAACCCCTTAAAGACTACCACTCTTAAGAACAGAGGTTCATTCAAGTGTTTTCGATCAGGTATTGATAACCCCTGTGGATGTCAAGGAGCAGCAATCAAGCAAAATAAGCATCAATTAGGCAGATGTAAAATGACTGTGATACTCAGCTCCTTCTAGACATTTACTGGTGTGTTTACAAACATGGTGAAGTCAAGAGAATGGTCCAGGAAGACAAGAGAAGAGGTGATTTCTCTTCACAGGAAGGGCAATGGCTATAAGAAGATTGCAAAGATGTTAAACATACCAAGAGACACCATAGGAAGCATCATTCGCAAATTCAAGGCAAAGGGCACTGTTGAAACGCTACCTGGTCGTGGCAGAAAGAAGATGCTGACTTTGACTGCTGTGCACTACCTGAAGCGCAAAGTGGAGAAAAGTCCCGTGTGACTGCTGAGGAACTGAAAAAGATTTGTCAGATGCGGGTACTGAAGTTTCAGCTCAGACAATGAGGCGCACACTGCGTAATGAAGACCTCCATGCCAGAACTCCCAGGCGCACCCCTTGCTGTCTCCAAAGAATAAGAAGAGTCGACTGCAGTATGCCAAAAGTCATGTGGACAAACCACAAAAGTTTTGGGATAGTGTTCTGTGGACTGATGAAACAAAATTAGAACTGTTTGGGCCCATGGATGAACGCTATGTTTGGAGGAGGAAGAACAAGGCCTATGAAGAAAAGAACACCTTGCCTACTGTGAAGCATGGCGAGGGGTCAATCATGCTTTGGGGCTGTTTTGCTTCTACAGGTACAGGGAAGCTGCAGCGTGTGCAAGGTACCATGAATTCTCTTCAATACCAGGAGATATTGGATGAAAATGTGATGCAGTCCGTCAGCAAACCTGAGGCTTGGGAGACGTTGGACCTTTCAACAGGACAATGATCCCAAGCATACCTCCAAGTCCACTAGAGCATGGTTGCAGATTAAAGGCTGGAACATTTTGAAGTGGCCATCGCAGTCACCAGACTTAAATCCGATTGAGAACCTCTGGTGGGACTTAAAGAAAGCAGTTGCAGCGCGCAAGCCTAAGAATGTGACTGAACTGGAGGCTTTTGCCCATGAAGAATGGGCGAAGATACCTGTAGATCGCTGCAAGACACTTGTGTCAAGCTATGCTTCATGTTTAAAAGCTGTTATAACTGGAAAAGGATGTTGTACTAAGATTGAATGTCACTTGGGGGTTGAATAAAACTAATAATGATGTGAGCACAGAAAAGACATTTGTGGTTATTTCATTATAAATGTTATGTTATATTTGTCTGACTTACAAGTGCCTCTTTTAAATTAATTGCAAACAAGATGACTGAAATGATCAAAATCAATGTCAAACTGGCCAAAACACTCAATTTCAGTGGGGTTGAATAATTTTGAACACAACTGTAGTTGCACACTAATGCTAAAATTTTACTGCAGGCTGTTAGGCAGAGGAACAGTCTGCTGGAGTCCATCGTATCCAGCCTTGCGCATGCTACCTTTTCCTGCCTGAGCATATTGACTAATAAGACCCAGCAGGATTTGGCAAGATAAAACCACTTCTAAACACCAGTAAAAAGAAATCTTGGTTTCACATAAATAATAGTACATATCTAATGTGTAAATGTGACTTACAATTTGTCAGAACATAGCTCATTCGTTTGTGTAGGTCTGACCATTTGTGCCGCACACTGGTTTAAACATTCGGTTGCAGGCCAGCCCAATTCCTGGTATGGGACTGTACAAATCTATTAGGCTGTGCAGAAAAAACACAGAATACAATTGTAACAAGAATTAAGGTTCAATTGTGTGACAACTTATGCTTTAATATTTTTCAAAGGAAATGTATGTATAGCAACCAATCAGATGTTATGTGTCATGTTTCTATCGAGATACAATGATGGTGAGTGCCGCGATCTATTTTCACTTTATTTGGATGTTCAAAACACTTTGGGCCTCGTTTATCAAAATTATCTAACAGAAGAACTGTTCATGCTGCCCATTCATACTAATCAGAAATGGCTATTGGCAACAAGGCCGGTTTTTCTGTTCAGTAGTTTGATTTTGCTTACAGCTAGTACATCAGTATGGCTGAGTTCACACTTCAGTTAGTCGATCAGTTATTTCCATCAGTT
>JAKVIS010006637.1:0-10172 GCA_033119425.1 Bufotes viridis
CCATCACTGATCTGCTTATGCAGTACCCCAGACCTGGGATGGGCTGAGTCCTGCTTCCTGTCAGGAGCGAGGAAGTTCTAGTTTAGCTTCGGGGGGAGGCTCAAGGGACTTGGCAGCCAGCATTAGATCCAACTCCTCTGTGAGACCACTACTCCAGAGACAGTGTGGAAAGAAATGCAGCCAAGGGACTATGGCTCCAGACACCCATCACCATAACAACCAGGCCAGACCAGCTCAAGCCCGCCATTATACAGTTGACACCCATATCCACAAGTGCCAGCTTACAGCTTTTAGCCAGAAGATCAAGGGAGAATCATCAGCAAGATGGCAGTTTAGAGGTGCCATAATTTGCCATTTATCCAGCCACCATACCTCATCATCTGTGGACAGAAATTATGTAGCACCCCCAAGTCAGGGCAATGTGTGGAACTAACCTGGGGAATGCCAGTGATGGAGAGGCCGGCACGCTGCTCCTCTGGGGCACTCTCTGGGTTCTTGAGGGACACAGCCAGGTGGAAGGTGAGGTGCCCTTGGTGTTATGGTTTAACGTGCCTATGGCTAAGTCCCTGATATGTCGTGACGCCAGTGCCAGTAAACGGTGGCACACCGTATTTACAGTAGGAATAACAGAGGTGCAGACTGGTAACTTGAAAACAGAATTCAAACTTTACTGAAGACAGTGATGATACAGTAAGCAGTCTTTCCAACAGTTCCTTTTGCAGACAATCAAAATTGCAGTGGTCTTACATCCAGCAAGGTTAAACAGAGGGTGATAATACAGGACTTGGAATTGCAGGTGAACCTTACTTTCTTCCTGACTCGTCCTGACTGGAATTGATGCTTCAAGGCCCCAATGCCTACTTCTGGCTTATATCCTTGAATCTCCAGTTTATAAAGTACCTCCTCTTGGCGTTTAGTACCTCTTGCTCTAGGGATTGCCTCCAGGTTGACTTCTGCTGAACTGGCCTAGGCCTGAGACATGTGGCCTTCACAGACTCCAGGGTCTGCACTGCACTAGCCTGCCTTGGCCTAGCTATATATAAACTGCTCACCAGCTCCCCAGTGGTCCAATACCCAAATGACACCCTTCAACATTGCTGCAGGCAATTACATGAAGCAGCTTAAAGAACATAACAGATTGGTGGTAAGCGGGTGTTAAAGTGCCGTATACTGCATACCCCACAGCTTTAAACTGAAGTGCGACCTCGTACTCCACCACAGAGGTCCACCCAGCTGGATTCTTTTCCTGAAAGACAAAAAGGAGAACATGCAGGCATACATAACCACAAATGAATGACATGCATAATTTATATCAGGTCCAGCTGGAAAGAGTGGAGCGCGGTGACAAGGGCGTCGTTCTCTTCCTTCAGGATAAAAGAGAGTGGGACTGGGCGCTGACCTGGCACAGCGGATGTTAGGGAATACCAGGATAGTCCATGACAATGAGGTGAGTCCATAAAAAGAACATATCACAGAGGCTCGCACACAGGGAGTCCATCTCTGGGCACAAACTTAAATAGGATGATGCTCACACAGAGGTCCCTGGGGGTGTATCACAGGCAAGGGCTCGCGTGGAGGAGTCATTCTTGCGCACAAGCGTCAAGCAAGGTATTTCCAGTAGTAACTGCCCGGGAGGAGACACCACCAGTATAATCAAAATCCCTAAGCGGACTGGCGGGCGTCCCTGTTCATCGGGTGGACCTTCTCAACACAGGGGTTTCCTCCTCCCTTAGCACCGAGGTAGAGAGGGAGAGGAGCAGCAGGAGGGTCTCCACCAGTGAGACCCTGGTCAGGAACAACAGGAGCCGGAGGATCCTCTACAAGGAGACTGGATCCGGGACATTTTGAACCGGCTCTTCCGGAGGTGAAGGCACAGTAGGTGCTGGGCGGGCACCAACAAATTTAACCAGGGTGTGAGGAACCAATGGAGTGGTTCAGCATCATTGACTAGATCCGCCACAGCCTGCATAGGCTCCACAGGCTGAGCAGAAAGTCCTGGCACAAGAGACTGGGGTCGGAGTCTCCAGCAATGGGCCCCTTTGTCATGCAGAGTTTTAGGCGGTTTCTGTGAACAATTTGGGGACTCTTACCCTCTCTGGTGACCTCATAGGTATGGGTCTCAGCATTAGGGATAGCAGACACAAGATAAGGGAGTTCTCTCCCATTTGCTGTCCAGCTTGCTGGTACGGTGATTGTTCTTCAACCACACGGTGTCCCCACAGCCAAAGAGAGCTCTGCATGGGCCGCCAAATCATAGTCTTTGTTGTCGCTCCGGGCACCTTCCATGCGCTCCTGGACAATTTCTTTGGCATTAAGCAAGCGCCTTTGATGTTCCGCTACCCAGTCAGTTTTAGGCAGGGGATTAATGTCATCCAGCACTTGTACATCCAGGGAATGATCTGCAGGCAATTTACCCTGACGCCCAAACAACAGGTAGAAAGGAGTGTATCAGTGGAACAATGGATAGTATTGTGTACGTATACATGAGCTGTGGTAACAGGTTAGGCCAATCTCCTCTGGTCTCAGGAGGCACGGCTCTCAACATTTCAATCAGGGTCTGATTCATCTTTTCTAGAGTCCATTACCTTGTGGATGATAGGCCGTGGTCCGGACCTTTTGGCTTAGTGTGTAGTCGGCACAGCTCCTGGAACAGATGAGACTCAAGCGCAGACCCCTGGTCGGTGAGGATCTTTCTGGGCAGCCGTAAGGCAGGAGGAAGTGCTTCCAGAACAATTCAGCGGTCGTCTTGGCTGTCAGGTCCTTCACAGGCACTGCTACGGCAAACTTAGTGAAATGGTCAATAATAGTCATGGCATAGGCATACCCTGAGCGACTGGGTTCTAACTTTGCGTGGTCAATCGCAACCAGTTCAAGAGGGGCGGTACTTATAATAGGGTGCAGCGGTGCTCTCTGATCATGATGTTCACCTCTCTTTAGGGCACAGGCTGTACATTCCCGACACCACCTCTCAATGTCCTCTCTGATTCCAACCCAGTAGAACCGCCTACGGATAGTGGCCTCAGTCTTTTGAACCCCAAAATGTCCAGACTTATCATGATACATTTCTAGAACCATACCTGCATCACGACGTGGGATGAGGATCTGGTGCACTCTGTCATTTGACACTGGATCCAGGCTTCGTCGCAGCAACAGGCCTTTTGAAGGAACAGTTGTTGACGTTGCTTCCACAATTTGAGGAGTTCTGGGTCTGCGGTCTTTCGCGAATTCTTTCAGGGGTTCTGCCACTGATGAAAAAAGTCCAGCAGTTCACCGAGAACTCTACTCTCTGATTGCAACTTAATCCACTTTTCTTCTCTGGATGCAGGCTTATCAAAGGATGGTGGGTCAGAGGTTCCACTGTTGGCAGCTTGAGCTTGGTCCTGTTGAGCAAACCTGTTATAAAATGCTGGCATCTCTACATCTTCCCAGGCATCCCGTTTGTCATCTGGTGCTATCTCAGTGGGGAGCCTTGACAGGGCATCAGCATTATCGTTTGAGCGGCCAGCCCGGTATTTTACAGTGAAGTCGTAATTAGCAAGGCGGGAGGCCCATCTCTGTTCTAAGGCCCCCAGTTTGGCGGTGTTCAGGTGGGCCAGAGGATTATTATCAGTGAAGGCAATAAATGGAGTGGCAGCCAAATAGTCTTTGAATTTTTCTGTTACCGCCCACACTAAGGCCAGAAACTCTAATTTGAAAGAGCTATAATTCTGATCATTCTTTTCAGCTCCCTTTAAGGACCGGCTGGCGTAAGCTATCACCCTTTCTTTCCCTTCTTGCACTTGAGCCAGCACTGCTCCCAGGCCTTTCTTACTGGCATCTGTGTAAAGGTGAAATGGTTTACTGTAATCTGGGTACCCCAGCACAGGAGGTTCAGTCAACTTCTTCTTTAACAACTGAAATGCAACCTCCCTTTCTTCATTCCATTCTATGGGGATAGGAGTCTTTGGGCTCTTTTTGGTTGCCCCCTCAGAAGTTCCTGAATTGGATCCGCTATTTGAGCGAAGTGGGGGATAAAGCGCCGGTAGTAGCCAGCGAAGCTAAGGAAACTCCTCACTTCCTTCACTGTAGTGGGGACCGGCCAATTTCGGACAGCAGCCAACTTATCAGGATCAGGCTGGACCCCCTCTGCACTTACAACATGTCCCAAGTATTTTACAGCAGGTTTCAGCAGGTGACATTTGGACGGTTTAATCTTGAGGCCGTATTTAATAAGGATTTCAAACACCTCAGCTAGATGCTTTAAATGGTCCTCATACGTTTTAGAGTAGATGATAACGTCATCCAGGTATAACAGCACCGTCTCAAAGTTCTTATGGCCTAGGCACCGCTCCATTAATCTTTGAAAGGTCCCGGGGCATTACACAGTCCAAATGGCATACAATTAAACTCAAACAGGCCCATAGGGGTGGTGAAAGCAGTCTTTTCCCTATCTTCAGGGGCCATGGGCACTTGCCAATATCCGCTGGTTAAATCTAAGGTGGAGAAGTAGGCGGAGGAGCCTAGAGCAGTTAGAGACTCCTCAATACGCGGCAATGGGTAAGCATCTTTGTGAGTGATCTGATTTATCTTTCTATAGTCTACACAAAACCGGATGCCACCATCTTTCTTTTTACTAAAACCAGGGGGCAGCCCAGGGACTACGACTGTCCCGGATTACGTTTGAGTCTTTCATTTCTTGGATCATCTCTTTAACAGTTTGGTAGGAAGTTGGTGGTATGGGTCTATACCTCTCTTTAATGGGAGGATGAGAGCCAGTGGGTATGGTGTGTTGGATAACACTGACCTCTCCATAGTCCGTTGCATGCTTACTGAAGGCTTGATGATGTTGCTTTACTAGGTTCAGGAGTCCCTCTAGTTGATGCTGCGGGGTAGCTTCGTCCCGACATGGAGTTCCTTCCACCAGGGCACTGGAGAGTCGTCCGCAGGAAGAGGTCCTCGAGTGGCAGCTGATGGCTTCTCGGTGACAGGCAGGCGGATGACATCCTGGAAGGAAACCTGGGAAAGCTGGGCAACAGGACAGTGCTTAGTAAGCACAGCAGGATGATCGCTGAGGTTAATCAGACGGACAGGTACTTTACCTTGGGAGACGGTCGCCAGGCACTTGGCAGCTCTCACATATGGGTAGTTCTCCATCTGGACAGGTTCCACCAGGGCCGGATAGTCTTGGCCCTGGACTCCCAGGACAGCACGGCACCACAGGAGGGTTTGAGAGTTTGGAGGTAGAGTCACTGGTCTATTATCACCGATCCTGGCGGTGCAGATCTCTCCTTTTTCATTTGCAAACCTCTGCTGAGCACACAGTACGCTGATGGTCTTTTGGAGGACCTTCTTGGAGGCGGAGGAAGCTGCAGGCAGGGGACTGATGGAGAGCTTCAAGGACCTCAGGGTAGCAATTTTTGAAAACATTAGTCCCAACAATCACAGGGTGGCCCCCTTTATCCCCGGTTTGTACCACAATCACTCCTTGCTGTGGTAAAGTGGCTTCACCCACTTGGAGCGTGGGTTCCCAGTATCCATGGACCTTTATGGGCTTACCATTGCTTGCAATTATCTCCAACCAGGACTCAGGTGGCTGGGTAAGCAGGCTGGAACTCCAGAACTGATTAAAGGTGGACTGCTGAATAGTGGTGACTTGAGATCCAGTGTCCAGCAACGCTTCAAAAGGCACTCCATTGATCCGGACGTTTATTTTGGGACGGGACCCCACATAGCAGGGCATCCAGTTTGGATCCCTTGGACCTGTTGTTCTACCTCCCGAGGGCGGTCCTCAGCCTCGAGGGTGACTCGTTTAACTGCCAGCAAGTAGATTCAGTGTGACCCAACTTCTTGCAGTAATTACAGGAAGGTCAAACTACGGTTCCTAAACCGGTCACTTGAGCGTCTTCCAGGATCTCTGGGATAAACTTCTTGATACGCAGGGGGCCAGGCTTTTGAGGCAAAAGGAGTTCATCTTCCAGCATTAAGGGTTTCTCCCACTCTTCCAGTTTCCTGCAGACTTTTTCCAGGCTCTTAGTGAGGTAATTGACCTGTTCCATCAGAGCAGCTACTGTATCAGGAACTGGAGTCTGGGCGGCTTGGCTGGCCCCTGGCAGGCTGGTATCCGTCAGCTTGGGATTACGGACAGGAGGCTCGGGATGGGCCACTGGTTCCGTTGGCAGATGTTGTCCCAGAATACTGATGGCCAGTTCTTTAAAGTCCAGGAAAACACTGTTAGGGTGCTGAGCCGACAACATTTTCAATTGTGTCTTTAAAGATTCGCTATTCACACCCGCAATAAATTGCTCTCTCAGAGTTTGATCCTGGGTGTCAACCTCTCTAGGGTCTATATGAATGACAGCCCTCCAGGCCTCCTGGAGGGATAAAGCAAAATCACGAAGTGACTCACCAGGCTTTTGTTTCTTGCTGAAGAAGCGCATCTTTATTTCAGACACCGTCCTGACTTCAAAGGTAGTGCTGAGGCGGTCAAAGATCTGCTCTATGGTACTCCTCTCAGAACTGGGCCAGGACATGACTTCTCGACGGGCCGCTCCTTCCAACTGGGCTAACAGAATCTCCATTTGCTGCTCCGGGTTAATAGGATAGAGCCGGAACAGAGCTAGGATTTTTGTCTTGAAAGTCTTTTAAATTATGAGCCTCCCGGCATAACGGGGAAACCATGGAGCCCCAAAGTAGTATGGCATCGTCAGCGGCATCATGTTGACAGGCGTAATACCGTTGGTGGCTACTGGCTCCCTGGGGGCAGGCTGCTCGGCTGCTTCTGAGTCCGACATGATGCAGATTATTTGGTTGAGCGGTCCCTTTAAGAGGTAGCGATAGGTCCGATGTCGCGCCGGCGGGGTTACTAGCTGGTGAGCGTGACCGATGGACAGAGTCCAGTATCCCCTTTTTGGGCCTTGCTAACCAGGCGACCCCTCTCCGGTGTCGGATTATTTCTCCCAGGAGTTGGTACTTACTCCAGTGCAGGCGGTCCAAATCTCGCGAGATCCGGAAGGACGTCTTCGGGAATCCCTTGCGCAGCGTGCCTTCCCGCGAGGACGTCGGGCTGGAGGGCGGAGCTCGGACTTGCTCCGACGGGGAACAGCGTCTGCGTTCTTCTAAGTCCAAGGTAGGTGGAGTCCAGCTTGGGAAATTTGAATAAAGTGGTGACGCTGCAGAGTCTGGCGCTAAGCTTTCCCGCCAGTGATGGGTAGTGATGGCGCAGTAGATAAGTCCACAGTTCAGGCGGCCATCTTGGGCGCCATGATGCATCAATTCAATGACAGCAAGCAGCGGTAGTAAAACAGTATAAAAGTCCACAAAAATGCACTTTGAAGTGGCGATTTTCTTCCTCTTGATAGCGCAACACTGCACAGCGCTTTCTGGAGGTTTTTGGGACACTTTTCTGTACGTTTTAGGTCCGCAAAGTTCACTTCAAATAAACAGGCGTTTTGTCACTTGGCAAACTGGTTAAGGCACAAAGTTCACGTTTTTGCTCACAATCCATAAAACGTGCGTATCCTGTTCGTGACGCCAAAATGTAGCACCCCCAAGTCAGGGCAATGTGTGGAACTAACCTGGGGAATGCCAGTGATAGAGAGGCCGGCACGCTGCTCCTCTGGGGCACTCTCTGGGTTCTTGAGGGACACAGCCAGGTGGAAGGTGAGGTGCCCTTGGTGTTATGGTTTAACGTGCCTATGGCTAAGTCCCTGATATGTCGTGACGCCAGTGCCAGTAAACGGTGGCACACCGTATTTACAGTAGGAATAACAGAGGTGCAGACTGGTAACTTGAAAACAGAATTCAAACTTTACTGAAGACAGTGATGATACAGTAAGCAGTCTTTCCAACAGTTCCTTTTTGCAGACAATCAAAATTGCAGTGGTCTTACATCCAGCAAGGTTAAACAGAGGGTGATAATACAGGACTTGGAATTGCAGGTGAACCTTACTTTCTTCCTGACTCGTCCTGACTGGAATTGATGCTTCAAGGCCCCAATGCCCTACTTCTGGCTTATATCCTTGAATCTCCAGTTTATAGAGTACCTCCTCTTGACGTTTAGTACCTCTTGCTCTAGGGATTGCCTCCAGGTTGACTTCTGCTGAACTGGCCTAGGCCTGAGACATGTGGCCTTGACAGACTCCAGGGTCTGCACTCCACTAGCCTGCCTTTGCCTAGCTATATATAAACTGCTCACCAGCTCCCCCAGTGGTCCAATACCCAAATGACACCCTTCAACATTGCTGCAGGCAATTACATGAAACGCTTAAAGAACATAACAGATTGATGGTAAACGGGTGTTAAAGTGCCCGTATACTGCAATTACACTTTGTCCAAGCTACTGCTGGATGTACTACAAGAGAGAATTATTATTTTACTTCTGACCCGAGTCTTTAAATCACCTTTACACTGCACCAAAGCAAGGGCCTGAGGGAGTACATAGTGACATCAGGGCCACTACCACTCCCATCCTCTACACCGGCTCCTCAGGGGCTCGCTGCACATACACTGATGTCCATGTAAGCAGCATGTGTATAATCTCTAGTAGAGACACGCTTGTCTGGGTAAATGCTGGGTAAATCCTTGTAGATTTCAGTTAGCTAAGATTGGACAGTTAGCTATAGCTAAGCATTATTTACTAAGGGTTTACAGTAACTTGAATTTCTGCTGCTCTTGGCATGTACGTCATTGGCCACTATGTTCTTTTGAACACATAGGGAGCCGTGTAGCAGCTCTGTATTCATAAATGATCCCCTTCAGGTAGTTCTACCTTCTGTAGAAATTAACAATAAATGGAGAAACAAATCAAGGACTTCAGATATCTCCCAAACTTGAGCTGCAGACAAGGCCAGTTGTCCAGACAAGGGAAAACATAAATCTAGACACTTCAGACAATTCAGTCTTCCAGATGTTGGCCTCTTCTCTAATAAGGAGGTTCTGGGGTTAGCAAGGGAAGCAGCAAGGAAAGTAAAACCTTAATGTTATGGTAACCCAGAGACTCCCAGGAGCTGATTTCAAGAGAGTTATTTTCAACTGCAGGACACGTTGTCTGACTCTGTGCGTGGAGGATCAAAAATAAGACCACACTGGAGAGTTAAAATAAAAATTTAGCTGGTGTAATAATTGCCACAAAGGCTCAGGCATCCACGGAAAATGTCTTAGAGAGACATACTTAACGATAACTACAAAATCAAATAAAACACGCAATAATAAAAGCAAAGTAAAACATGTAAGAAAATGCCTGGATACACAAAGGATCTGTACGGGCAATCTAACCCAATGACAAGAATGTGCCATAGACCGGGCATGTCTTGTCAAACAATTGCTAAACATCAGAATCACAACCTACTTTACCAAAGCCGCAGTGGGAGTAAAAGTTTCTAATACAACACAGTCACAGCTTTCATTGGTACTGCAGCTAGTAAGTTTATGAAGCCATTCTCTGTATATTTATCATATCAACAGTAGGTCTACGTAGGACATATAGGACCACCAATGAGATTGATTTACCTTTACCTCCAATACAGTGCTTATCCAGCAAATATGAAGGACATGGATCTCCCTTGGTCCCTTACCCATCTGGTTCCTTATGGTTCTGCAGTTTTTTCCCTCCCGAGAGATAAAGTTACATAATACATTTTCTGCACATTTGGCTTCCTTCATCTGCAAACACCGCCACTGGCACCAGAGAGAGAAAGCACCGACAGATAATAATGCAAAATCTAAGCATTATAGACAGGGACAGACCAATGCTGAGAAGGGACATTATGTCAATCTCTTCTGAGAGTGCTGACATGGTATGAGACAAAGGTTTTCACCAATAAATAGGTTGGAGGTAGATTTTTGTCTGCTTAGAAAATGGTGACCATTGATTTTATATGAAGGCCGCACAGTGTCCGGTGTGCATGGATTGCAGTGCATAGGTGACATGAGTCTGCATCGCTGTCTATGGGAGATGATCGAGCATTCTCATGTGCCCCTGTCTATTACATATGGTGAATACAAGACCCCTTTCCTTTAGATCAGTGGGGTCCTATCAGATATGAACATTTATGGCATATCCTATAGATATTCTATAAACGTAGTGGGAACCATGTTTAATGACCAGGCCACTTTTTACAATTCCGCACTACACTACTTTCACCGTTTATTGCTCCGTCATGCAACTTACCACCCAAATGAATTTTACCTCCTTT
>JAKVIS010006638.1:0-10096 GCA_033119425.1 Bufotes viridis
AACTCAAGAAATCAGGTCCACTTTAGTGGGTTCTTCCAGTCCTCAGCAAAGCCAGCATATCACAAGGACATGCCATCACTTTGCTGCTGTAGGGACTGACCACTGGAATCCCTCTAATTGCTAGAATAAAGGAGCTGTCATACTGCAGTTCCTTATATATTTTCTCTGCACAGTACTAGGTCTGTCCATTTGCAGTAAGAGTACAAATCATTCACTTGAATTCATCTGAATAATGATCTATGGGTGTCCCTGAAGGTGGACTCCTCTGATCAACAAGTAATGGCATATCTGGAAACCCCTTTAAGAAATCAAAGCAGCATACAAATAATATGTGCATACTTCTTTTCAGATAGAAGCTTTGCAGGAAGTTCTGGAGAAACTCAAAAGCAAAAGATACTTCCTCTGGACAAGAAGCTAGGATGGGTACCTCTTCTAGTAAGTGGTGATTATGACAGACTTCATTGATGTGGCATTTAATATAAGACATATGCAAAAACTTCTTTATTGTTTAGATATTTAGCAATATATTAACGCGCGTTGAGATATTATTTCCCCTTCCTCGTGGTAAAAATTGCTTAACTGAGGAAGGAGAAATTTATATCCCCGAAATGCTGGTTCTACCCTGGTCACGTTGGTTTTTGGCTGGTGCTCTATATCTAGCACAACTTCACAAGGTGAGCCTCCAATTGGAGTTGTGGTCTTCGACACTGAGCCTTAGATGCTACTTACTCCTACTGTATGTTGTGCCTCTGTTGTTTTCACTGCAATTTTCGCCTTGATTCCATTATGTCAGCATGGCATAGCAGTCCGGGCTGTGTATTTCAGCACAGCTTTGAGTGAGATAATACTTTAAGATCGTGGTGACAGATTCCCTTTAAGATGCCCAAATGTGCGCCACAAAGTAAGCAACCAATAGGGTGTATAACATTGAATAGGAGGGTTTATCATCCAGCATGAAGTACTGTCATAAATTTGGCGCAGTTTACACTCTCTAAATATTAGACAGTTTTAGTAAGTGTGTACCACTGTGTTTGTTTTTAACTTATTTTTCAATAAAAGGAGAGTAAAGAATCACAGAAGAACGTAATCACCTCATTTTAAAACTGCAAAAGTAGTCATAAAAATGCATGGCAAGAATTTTAAATGACACCTAATACATTTCTCCTAAACTATAATAAATAATGCAAAAAGATGATACTTAGTGTAACAAATATAACTTCTATAGCCTACTGTGTTTTCTAGACCAAACGTATCACCTATAACTATAGATGGATTTTGCTCTACATACTGTAGAACAGTTATCTCTTGTATGACACCAAAATATAACACAGTAAGAGTCCTTTCACACTTGCGCTCTGAGGATCCGGCAGGCACTTCCTTCCCGCCGGATCCGTCAGAACGCAAGTCGCCTGAAGCATTAGAAGACTGATCAGGATCCCGATCAGTCTTCGAAATGCTTTCAGGTTACTATGGCAGCCAGGACGCTATTAAAGTCCTAGTTGCCATAGTAGGAGCGGGGAGCGGCATACTTAGCAGTCCTGCGTGCTCCCGGGCGCTCCTGAATGACGCCAGAGCGCCCCATGCCCATGGATCACGTGATCCATGCGTGTGGGGCGCCCTGACGCCACTCTGGAGCGCCCGGGAGCCGCACGGATGGTAAGTATACTGCTCCCCGCTCCCTCACTACATTTACCATGGCAACCAGGACTTTAGCGTCCTGGCTGCCATGGTAACCATTGAGCAAAAGCTAAACGTCGGATTCGGCGATGCGCCGAAACGACGCTTAGCTTAAGGTCGATCCAGATTAATGCCTTCAATGGGCATTAATTCCGATCCGCCTTGCGGCAAGTGCTCGGATTTTTGACTGAACAAAAAGCGCAGCATGCTGCGGTATTTGCTACGCCCAAAAAGGTTCCGGTCCTGAACTGAAGACAGCCTGATGCATCCTGAACGGATTTCTCTCCATTCAGAATGCATGGGGATGATCCTGATCAGGATTTTTCCGGCATAGAGACCCGACGACTGAGCTCTATGCCGGAAAACAAAAACGCCAGTGTGAAAGGACCCTAAGCTAATGCTGGGAATCCCCTTAGTTCAGGGGTACCCAATCTGCGGCCCTCCAGCTGATGAAAAGCTACAACTCCCAGTATGCCTGTACAGTCTACAGCTATTAGGGCATGCTGGGAGTTGTAGTTTTGCATCAGATAGAGGGCTGCAGGTTGAGCATCCATAGTTTAGATGAATGCATTCTGTGTCCGTATCTCGGCATGGCCAATCCACCAAAAAATAGAACATGTCCTATTGTTGTCCGCATTACAGAAAAGGATAGGACAGTTCTATTAGGGGCTGGCCCTTTCCTTACGCAAAATGCAGAATGCACACGGCCGGTGTCCGTGTTTTTGCGGACTGCAAAAGATGCTACGGTCGTGTGCATGACCCCTTAGGTTTCACATACAATGCTAGGTGTATTTTTTATAGTAATTTTTCTAAAAACAGATACACTGAAGAACATATGAAGTTTGAAAACTGTTAAAAAATGTTCTAATTTCACCCGTTTGAAATAATACAATTAATAACATTTTAGCAGGAGATGGCAAAATCATCACTGTCCCACAGAATAACAAATAACCGTTTTTTTTGCGGATCCGATGGTTTCCCATTAATTTCTATGGATCCGTTAAAAATGCGGATGCCTCTTCCGTTGCCTGTCCGCGTCCGCTGTCCGCATTTCACGTCCACAAAAAGAAATGGCATGTCCTATTCTTGTCCGCAAAAAACGTTTTGCGGACCCATAGAAGTCAATGGGTCCACAAAAAAATGCGGATGACCAACGGAAGCCATCGGTTTGTCATCCACATCCATTTTTTTTTTTGCGGATGGTTGCTTGGAAACCAGGGCACTTGTACAGGTACTTTAAGAAACTGGTTCAAGCCTTCCGTTTTTTTTGCAGATCCGCAAAAAAAAAAACGGAAGACACACGGAAACACAACCTACAAAATTTGCGGACACCCAGAACGGATGTGGAGGTGAAAAAAAAAGAAAAACAGATGTGCGATTTGCGGACAGCAAAAAACAACTGTCGTGTGCATGTAGCCTTAGTTTTATTCAGGCCGCCTCTCGGCATGTTTGCCGTACTGCCGCTGGAACTCCGGCCCGCCCCCATTATAGTCAATGGGGCTGGAGCGGACCTCCGGCGGCATGCGTGCACTAGCGGCAGCACGGATCCGGCAGGCTGTTCACCCACCGGAACAGCCTGCCAGAGAAGGCTGCCACTAGTGTGAAACTAGCCTTAGTTGCTCATAGCAACTAGAGATGAGCGAATTTTATATTTTGAAATTCGTTCACGCTTTGTTTGGTGGTAAAAGCAGAATTGCATTATGGATTCCGTTACCACGGACTATAACGCAATTCGTTAGAGGCATTCTGTTATTCATTCCATCATAATAGAAGTCTATGGGCTGCAAAACGGATCCATCCCGTTTTCGTTATACAGGGGAGTGCTCTCCTGCATAATGGAAACAGGACAGATCTGTTATGCAGGCCATAGACTTCTATTATGACGGGATGAATAACGGAATGCCTCTAAAGGCATTCCGTTATGCATTCCATCAGAGAATTGCGTTATGGTCCGTGGTAACGGAATCCATAATACAATTCTGCTTTTACCACCAAACAAAGGGTGAACGAATTTCATAACATAAAATTCGCTCATCTCGAATAGCGACCAATCAGATTTTGGGTGGGTTCACACTAGCGTTATGGTTTCCGTTATGGCTTTCCGTTATAACATGCTTATAACGGAAAATGACGGAATCCATAAAACGGGGGACGGATTCGTTCTGGAGCCCATAGACTTGTATTATGACGGAATGCAAAACGGAAGCCATTAAAAGGCATTCCGTTTGCTTTCCGTCATAATAGAAGTCTATGAGAAAGCATAACTGATCCATCAGGGTACCGTTATGGAAGATGGAAAACAAAGTCCTGTCGACAGGACTTTGTTTTCTGTCTTGCAAAACGGGACCCAGACGGATCCGTTATGCTTTCCCATAGACTCCTATTAGGACGGAGCAAAACAGAATGCCTCTTAAAGGCTTCCGTTTTGCATTCTGTCTTATGGATTCCGTTATTTTCCGTTATAACCATGTTATGACGGCAGGGGCGTAGCTAAAGGCCCATGGGCCCTGGTGCAAGAATTCAGCTTGGGGCCCCCCTTCCTTCTGTGCTTTGTGGCCAGTGGCAGGGGAGGAGAAAATTGAAATGGCACCACCCAAGCCAAATTCTTGAACAAACCCCTTCCCTCTATCCCAGGGGTAGGCAACCTCTGGCACTCCAGCTGTTGTGAAACTACAACTCCCAGCATCCACACTTGCTCTGCTCTTCTAAGAACTCACATAGAAATGAATGGAGTATGCTGGGAAGTGTAGTTTCCCAACAGCTGGAGTGCCGAAGGTTGCTGGCCCCTGCTCTATCCAGAGGTGTAACTTGACCAGCATGTGCTTTCTATAATACCGGTGTCTTCTTATGTAGCACAAGGGTCTTTGGACCCGCTCAGGCTTCTGGGCCAGATAGTAACTGCTACCTCTGCACTCCCTATATCTATGCCCCTGGGCAGGCGCAATGCATTAATGTCATGGTGCCTGGTGAGCTGAGCAGGGGAAGAACACAGGATAGGGGGAGGGTGTGCTTCAATCATTTTGGGGACTTGGATAGGTGATTATTACTTTTTTATTTTATTAAAACTACAGGGCAGCACTATTGTGGGGGACACTAAGGGGGCAACACTACTGTAAGGGGGGCACTAGGGGGGCAACAGTATTGTAAAGGTGGCCTTGTAAGGCTGCCCGAAGGGCCAACACTATTGTAAGGGGCATTAAAGGCGCAACATTATTGCAAGGCGGTCACTAAAAGGAAGCAAAATTGTGTGGAGGGCAATACTGAGTCAGCCTAAGGCCCCATTCACACGTCCACAAGTGTTTTGCGGATCCACGGGTCCATGGATCCAGAAAACACGGACATCAGCAATGTGCGTTCCGCAATTTGCGGACCGCACA
The DNA here is from genome assembly GCA_033119425.1 of Bufotes viridis. Lineage (NCBI taxonomy): Eukaryota > Metazoa > Chordata > Amphibia > Anura > Bufonidae > Bufotes > Bufotes viridis. Next base: position 5,055 of record JAKVIS010006638.1, read on the forward strand.
TCGCCTGCACTATAGAGAAAATGCCTTTTCTTGTCCGCAATTGCAGACAAGAATAGGACATGTTCTATTTTTTTCGGGAACGCGATTGCGGACCAGGAAGTGCGGATCCTCAATTGTGGACCCGGGGTGGGACATAGAGTATTCCCAAAGGAATGAATGGGTCCACAATTCCGTTCCGCAAAATGCGGAACAGAATTGCGGACGTGTGAATGGGGCCTGACTGTGAGCACATATGAAGTCACAGTCCAGTCCCAGCCCAGCCAGGCAGTGTCAGCAGGAATGGAACCTATGGAACTTTACTGAGTTACAAGTAGAGCGCTCTTGCGTGACAAGACCTGAGCTATAATGAGTGTTTATGAGCTCGGGAGATCAAAGATAAGAAGAAGGTGTCCATAGTCTTTAAACAAAGCACACATATTTGGTACTGTTATACACAGGATAGCGAGAAGGTTATTTGTATGAATTTGTTTTACCAAATTTATTACATTAACACTTCAGATAGGAATTAAATGGTATCGACAACTGAGGGATCTCAGTTTTTATCTTTTCTTTCTACTGACTAGCACAGTACAAAGAGATTTTTTCTTTTAACTAAATGCCTTTCAAGCATCCAGCTCATAACCTGGGGGTGAATATTTCAGGATTACAGGATGGAGCTCTTTTTTCATCCGCTCATCTTTTAAGATGTTGGTTACTGGTAAACAGACTTTAGAACTCTTTTATGTTGGCTTTAACATTTATTGTTCTTGTTCTCCTGCTTAATCTCTTTGTTTCCTTTAGTGTGATGCTGGGGAGCAATGTGCAGTAAGAAAAGGAGCACGAATTGGGAAGCTGTGTAATTGTCCAAGGGGGACGGCTTGTAATTTCTATATCCTCAAATGTTTGTAAGCAGCCAAAGCAGATGATATGAAGACTGAGATACTTCATTAAAGAAGGAGAAGCAAGAAGAGGCGTTCTGATTTGTCCCAGGTTCCATTTCTACTGTTACCCCTTCACACTGTCTGGTAAAGAAAAAAGAAATCATTCAGTGGATTGCCATCTCTACCTTAAAGATACACAGTAAAGACTTGTCCTCACATTTCAAACTTCCTCCACCTTCCTGTACATGTCACTGTATTGTCAATTTTTTCCTAGTGATCTTAGAATAGTGCAGGAAGAACACATGTCATGGATATGCTCTAAAAGATTTTTAAAATAAATATAAGTACTGTATAACATTTGATGGAGTTCTTATTTAACCACTTCCAGCCCCCTAAGCTTAAACACCCTTAAAGACCAGGCCACTTTTTACAATTCCGCACTACACTACTTTACCCGTTTATTGCTCCGTCATGCAACTTACCACCCAAATGAATTTTACCTCCTTTTCTTCTCACTAATAGAGCTTTCATTTGGTGGTATTTCATTGCTGCTGACATTTTTACTTTTTTGCTATTAATCAAAAATTACCGAAATTTTTACAAAAAATGACATTTTTCACTTTCTGTTGTAAAATTTTTTAAAAAAACTACATTTCTATATAAATTTTTCTCTAAATTTATTGTTCTACATGTCTTTGATAAAAAAAAGTCAATAAGTGTATATTTATTGGTTTGGGTAAAAGTTATAGCGTTTACAAACTATGGTGCAAAAAGTGAATTTCGGCATTTTGAAGCAGCTCTGACTTTCTGAGCGCCTGTCATGTTTCTTCAGGTGCTAGAATGTCAGGATAGTATAAATACCCCCAAATCACACCATTTTAGAAAGACACCCCAAAGTATTCGCGGGGGCATGGTGAGTTCATGTATCATTTCATTTTTTTCACAAGTTAGCGGAAAATGACACTTTCTGAGAAAAAAAATAAATAAAAAGTTTCAATTTCTGCTAACTTCTGGCAAAAAAAGAAATCTCAGACGGACTCACTATGCCCCTCAGTGAATACCTCAGGGTGTTTACTTTCCGAAAAGGGGTCATTTGTGGGGTGTGTTTACTGTTCTGGCATTTTGGGCGGGGCTAAATTGTGAGCCGCCATGTAAAATCTAAAGGTACTCGTTGGAATTTGGGCCCCTTTGCACCCAGGCTGCAAAAAGTGTCACACATGTGGTATCGCCGTACTCAGGAGAAGTAGGGCAATGTGTTTTAGGGTGTATTTTTACATATACCCATGTTGGGTGAGAGAAATATCTCTGTAAACTGACAACTTTGTATAAAATTTTTAAAAGTTGTCGTTTACAGAGATATTTTCACACACAGTATAGGTATATATAAAATACACCCCAAACCATTGCCCTACTTCTCCTGAGTCGGCGACTACCACATGTGTGCCACTTTTGCAGCCTGAGTGCAAAGCCCTAAACCAATGAGTACCTTTAGGATTTCATAGGGCCATTTTTACGCATTTGGATTCCAGACTTCTTCTCACGCTTTAGGGGCCCCTAAAATGCCAGGACAGTATAAATACCCCACATGTGACCCCATTTTGGAAAGAAGACACCCCAAGGTATTCTGTGAGGGGTATGGTGAGTTCATGTAAAATTTTATTTTTGTCACAAGTTAGTGGAATATGAGACTTTGTAAAAAACAAAATAAAAAAAATAAATAAACTATTTCCGCTGACTTGTGGCAAAAAATAAAAATTCTGTGGACTCACCATGCCCCTCACGGAATACCTTGGGGTGTCTTCTTTCCAAAATGGGGTCACATGTGGGGTATTTATACTCACCTGGCATTTTAGGGGCCCCTAAAGTGTGAGAATCCAAATGCATAAAAATGCCCTGTGAAATCCTAAAGGTACTCATTGGTTTTAGGGCCCCTTTGCGCATCTTGGCTGCAAAAAGTGTCACTCATGTGGTATCGCCGTACTCAGGAGAAGTAGGGCAATGTGTTTTGGGGTGTATTTTTACATATACCCATGCTGCGTGTGAAATATCGCTGTAAACGACCACTTTTACATTTTTTATTCAAAGTTGTCAATTTACAGAGATATTTCTCTCACCCAGTATGGGTATATGTAAAAATACACCCCAAAACACATTGCCCTACTTCTCCTGAGTACGGCGATACCACATGTGTGACACTTTTGCAGCCAAGATGCGCAAAGGGGCCCAAATTCCAATGAGTACCTTTTAGGAGGGCATTTTTACGCATTTTTCTTCTCACGCTTTAGGGCCCCTAAAATGCCAGGGCAGTATAAATACCCCACATGTGACCCCATTTTGGAAGAAGACACCCAAGGTATTCCATGAGGGGCATGGCGAGTTCATAGAATATTTTTTTTTGGCACAAGTTAGTGGAAATTGATTTTTATTGTTTTCTCACAAAGTCTCCCTTTCCGCTAACTTTTGACAAAAAGTTTAATTTTTCATGAACTCATTATGCACCTCAGCGAATACCTTGGGGTGTCTTCTTTCAAAATGGGGTCACATGTGGGTATTTATACTGCCCTGGCATTTTAGGGGCCCTAAAGCGTGAGAAGAAAAATGCGTAAAAATACCCTCCTAAAAGGTACTCGTTGGAATTTGGGCCCTTTGCGCATCTTGGCTGCAAAAAGTGTCACTCATGTGGTATCGCCGTACTCAGGAGAAGTATGGCGATGTGTTTTAAGGTGTATTTTTACATATACCCATGCTGAGTGAGAGAAATATCTCTGTATATTGACAACTTTGAATAAAAAATGTAAAAAGTTGTCGTTTACAGCGATATTTCTCACACCCAGCATGGGTATATGTAAAAATACACCCCAAAACACATTGCCCTACTTCTCCTGAGTACGGCGATACCACATGAGTGACACTTTTGCAGCCAAGATGCAAAGGGGCCCTAAACCAATGAGTACCTTTAGGATTTTACAGGCCATTTTTACGCATTTTGGATTCTCACGCTTTAGCACCCCTAAAATGCCAGGGCAGTATAAATACCCCACAAGTGACCCCATTGTGGGAAAGAAGACACCCCAAGGTATTCCCGTGAGGGCATGGCGAGTTCACAGAAAAAAAAATTTGGCACAAGTTAGCGGAAATTGTATTTTTTTTTTTTTTTACAGTCTCATATTCCACTAACTTGTGACAAAAATAAAATTTTGCATGAACTCACCATACCCATCACGGAATACCTTGGGGTGTCTTCTTTCTAAAATGGGGTCACATGTGGGGTTTTTGTACTGCTCTGGCATTTGAGGGTCTCCGCAATCATTACACGTATGGCCAGCATTAGGAGTTTCTGCGATTCTCCTTATATTGAGCATACGGGTAATGAGATTTTTTTCCGTTCAGCCTCTGCGCTGAAAAAAAAAAATGAACGGCACAGATTTCTTCATTCGCATCGATCAATGTGGATGAATAAATCTCTGCCAAAATCAGTGACTGCGGTGCGGTGGGCTGGGCGCTAGCTACCTAACAAGTAGCTAACTAACTGGTGGTGATAGGGGACCCTTATGCCCCATTCACACGTCCGCAATTCTGTTTATGGAACGGAATTGCGGACCCATTCATTTCTATGGGGACAGACTTTTGTCCCGCTCGGATCCGGAATTACGGATCCGCGCTCCGGGTCTGCACTTGCGTTCATAAAAATATAGAACATGTCCTATTCTTAGAAAGAAAGAAATAGGAGTGTGCACTCACTACACTGGAGCCTTGGGAGATAAAAGTATGAATTTATTGGGTAAAAACGGCTAACTCACATATAAAAAGTGCATGCATAAAAATAGATGAACATATAAAGATAACCAGGTGCGCATCTGGTAAAAACACTAATGGTAGGACAAACAAAGGTGGTCGTGCATATACAACAACCAGCTAGAAATAATGTCACCCTACAGGATCATACAATCTAAATAGAGGTATGTGACTGTATAATGGTATGAATACAGACGTTAATCCATAAATCCAGGAACTTTTGGCCACCTCTGTGTCACTAATCAAATAGTGGAAACCGATTGGAGTACTATCGGATTACAAACCTGATCCAGAAATCTTCGCATGGCCATGCGTGCTTTAGATGCGGTGAAAGTTTAAATGGCGTAGGTGGCACCACTCTGCCCAGACGCGTTTCGGGGTGCTCTC
>JAKVIS010006639.1:0-10158 GCA_033119425.1 Bufotes viridis
GTATTGCTATTTTGGCAATTGATTTTAACCCCAGAACAAAATATATCCTTTGCAGGACACTATGAAACTTGGCCAGCCACAGCTGAAACCACTGATTTATGGTATTGCTATTTTGGCAATTGAATTTCACCCCAGAACAAAATATATCCTTTGCAGGACACTATGAAACTTGGCCAGCCACAGCTGAAACCACTGATTTATGGTATTGCTATTTTGACAATTGAATTTCACCCCAGAACAAAATATATCCTTTGCAGGACAGATTTAAACTAGGTCTGCAACAGCTGGAACACCAGATTCAGGGTATTGCTATTTTGTCAATTTAATTTCACCCCAGAACAAAATATATCCTTTGTAGGACACTATGAAACTTGGCAAGCCACAGCTGAAACCACTGATTTATGGTATTGCTATTTTGGCAATTGATTTTCACCCCGAACAAAATATTTCCTTTGCAGGACACTATGAAACTTGGCCAGCCACAGCTGAAACCACTGATTTATGGTATTGCTATTTTGGCAATTGAATTTCACCCCAGAACAAGATATATGTTTTTGCGGACACTATTATAGTTTGCCAGCCACAGCTGTGACAAAAGTTTTATGGTATTGCTATTTTGGCAATTGAATTTCACCCCAGAATAAAATATATGTTTTTGTGGACACTATGTTAGTTTGCCAGCCACAGCTGAAACCACTGATTCAGGTTATTGCTATTTTGGCAATTGAATTTCACCCCAGAACAAAATATATTATTTGCAGGACACTATGAAACTTGGCAAGCCTCAACTGAAACCACTGATTTATGTTATTGCTATTTTGGCAATTGAATTTCACCCACAACAAAATATATGTTTTTGCGGACACTATTATGGTTTGCCAGCCTCAGCTGTGACACCAGATTTATGGTATTGCTATTTTGGCAATTGAATTTCACCTCAGAACAAAATATATCCTTTGCAGGACACTATGAAACTTGGCCAGCCACAGCTGAAACCACTGATTTATGGTATTGCTATTTTGGCAATTGAATTTCACCCCAGAACAAAATATATCCTTTGCAGGACACTATGAAACTTGGCCAGCCACAGCTGAAACCACTGATTTATGGTATTGCTATTTTGGCAATTGAATTTCACCCCAGAACAAAATATATCCTTTGCAGGACACTATGAAACTTGTCCAGCCACAGCTGAAACCACTGATTTATGTTATTGCTATTTTGGCAATTGAATTTCACCCAGAACAAAATATATCCTTTGCAGGACACTATGAAACTTGGCCAGACAGAGCCGAAACCACTGATTTATGGTATTGCTATTTTGGCAATTGAATTTCACCCCACAACAAAATATATCCTTTGCAGGACACTATGAAACTTGGCCAGCCACAGCTGAAACCATTGATTTATGGTATTGCTATTTTGGCAATTGAATTTCACCCCAAAACAAAATATACCCTGTTAAGGACAGATTTAAACTAGGCCAGGCACAGCTGGAACACCATATTTATGGTAATGCTATTTTGGCAATTGAATTTCACCCCAGAACAAAATATATTATTTGCAGGACACTATGAAACTTGGCCAGCCACAGCTGAAACCACTGATTTATGGTATTGCTATTTTGGCAATTGAATTTCACCCCAGAACAAAATATATCCTTTGCAGGAAACTATGAAACTTGGCCAGCCACAGCTGAAACCACTGATTTATGGTATTGCTATTTTGGCAATTGAATTTTACCCCAGAACAAAAATATATCCTTTGCAGGACACTATGAAACTTGGCCAGCCACAGCTGAAACCACTGATTTATGGTATTGCTATTTTGGCAATTGAATTTCACCCCAGAACAAAATATATCCTTTGCAGGACACTATGAAACTTGGCCAGCCAAAGCTGAAACCACTGATTTATGGTATTGCTATTTTGGCAATTGAATTTCACCCCAGAACAAAATATATCCTTTGCAGGACAGATTTAAACTAGGTCTGCAACAGCTGGAACACCAGATTCAGGGTATTGCTATTTTGTCAATTTAATTTCACCCCAGAACAAAATATATCCTTTGTAGTACACTATGAAACTTGGCAAGCCACAGCTGAAACCACTGATTTATGGTATTGCTATTTTTGCAATTGAATTTCACCCCAGAACAAAATATATCCTTTGCAGGACACTATGAAACTTGGCCAGCCACAGCTGAAACCACTGATTTATGTTATTGCTATTTTGACAATTGAATTTCACCCCAGAACAAAATATACCCTGTTACGGACAGATTTAAACTAGGCCAGGCACAGCTGGAACAGCATATTAATGGTATTGCTATTTTGGCAATTGAATTTCACCTCAGAACAAAATATATCCTTTTCAGGACACTATGAAACTTGGCCAGCCACAGCTGAAACCACTGATTTATGGTATTGCTATTTTGGCAATTGAATTTCACCCCAGAACAATATATATCCTTTGCAGGACAGATTTAAACTAGGTCTGCAACAGCTGGAATCACCAGATTCAGGGTATTGCTATTTTGTCATTTGAATTTCACCCCAGAACAAAATATATATTTTGCAGGACACTATGAAACTTGTCCAGCCACAGCTGAAACCACTGATTTATGGTATTGCTATTTTGGCAATTGAATTTCACCCCAGAACAAAATATATGTTTTTGCGGACACTATTATAGTTTGCCAGCCACAGTTGTTACACCAGTTTCATGGTATTGCTATTTTGTAAATTGAATTTCACCCCAGAACAAAATATATCCTTTGCAGGACACTATGAAACTTGGCCAGCCACAGCTGAAACCACTGATTTATGGTATTGCTATTTTGGCAATTGAATTTCACCCCAGAACAAAATATATCCTTTGCAGGACACTATGAAACTTGGCCAGCCACAGCTGAAACCACTGATTCAGGTTATTGCTATTTTGGCAATTGAATTTGACCCCAGAAAAAAATATACCCTTTGCAGGACACTATGAAACTTGGCCAGCCAAAGCTGAAACCACTGATTTATGGCATTGCTATTTTGGCAATTGAATTTCACCCCAGAACAAAATATATCCTTTGCAGGACACTATGAAACTTGTCCAGCCACAGCTGAAACCACTGATTTATAGTATTGCTATTTTGGCAATTGAATTTCACCCCAGAACAAAATATATCCTTTGCAGGACACTATGAAACTTGGCCAGCCAGAGCCGAAACCACTGATTTATGGTATTGCTATTTTGGCAATTGAATTTCACCCCAGAACAAAATATATCCTTTGCAGGACACTATGAAACTTGGCCAGCCACAGCTGAAACCATTGATTTATGGTATTGCTATTATGGCAATGGAATTTCACCCCAAAACAAAATATACCCTGTTAAGGACAGATTTAAACTAGGCCAGGCACAGCTGGAACACCATATTTATGGTAATGCTATTTTGGCAATTGAATTTCACCCCAGAACAAAATATATCCTTTGCAGGACAATATGAAACTTGGCCAGCCACAGCTGAAACCACTGATTTATGGTATTGCTATTTTGGCAATTGAATTTCACCCCAGAACAAAATATATCCTTTGCAGGACAGATTTAAACTAGGTCTGCAACAGCTGGAACACCAGATTCAGGGTATTGCTATTTTGTCAATTTAATTTCACCCCAGAACAAAATATATCCTTTGTAGGACACTATGAAACTTGGCAAGCCACAGCTGAAACCACTGATTTATGGTATTGCTATTTTGGCAATTGATTTTCACCCCCGAACAAAATATTTCCTTTGCAGGACACTATGAAACTTGGCCAGCCACAGCTGAAACCACTGATTTATGGTATTGCCATTTTAGCAATTTAATTTCACCCCAGAACAAGATATATGTTTTTGTGGACACTATTATAGTTTGCCAGCCACAGCTGTGACAAAAGTTTTATGGTATTGCTATTTTGGCAATTGAATTTCACCCCAGAACAAAATATATGTTTTTGTGGACACTATGTTAGTTTGCCAGCCACAGCTGAAACCACTGATTCAGGTTATTGCTATTTTGGCAATTGAATTTCACCCCAGAACAAAATATATTATTTGCAGGACACTATGAAACTTGGCAAGCCTCAGCTGAAACAACTGATTTATTTTATTGCTATTTTGGCAATTGAATTTCACCCCACAACAAAATATATGTTTTTATGGACACTATTATGGTTTGCCAGCCTCAGCTGTGACACCAGATTTATGGTATTGCTATTTTGCCAATTGAATTTCACCTCAGAACAAAATATATCCTTTGCAGGACACTATGAAACTTGGCCAGCCACAGCTGAAACCACTGATTTATGGTATTGCTATTTCGGCAATTGAATTTCACCCCAGAACAAAATATATCCTTTGCAGGACACTATGAAACTTGGCCAGCCACAGCTGAAACCACTGATTTATTGTATTGCTATTTTGGCAATTGAATTTCACCCCACAACAAAATATATCCTTTGCATGACACTATGAAACTTAACCAGCCACAGCTGAAACCACTGATTTATGGTATTGCTATTTTGGCAATTGAATTTCACCCCAGAACAAAATATATCCTTTGCAGGACATTATGAAACTTGGCCAGCCACAGCTGAAACCACTGATTTATGGTATTGCTATTTTGGCAATTGAATTTCACCCCAGAACAAAATATATCCTTTGCAGGACACTATGAAACTTGGCCAGCCAAAGCTGAAACCACTGATTTATGGCATTTCTATTTTGGCAATTGAATTTCACCCCAGAACAAAATATAACCTTTGCAGGACACTATGAAACTTGGCCAGCCACAGCTGAAACCACTAATTTATGGTATTGCTATTTTGACAATTGAATTTCACCCCAGAACAAAATATACACTGTTACGGACAGATTTAAACTAGGCCAGGCACAGCTGGAAAACATATTTATGGTATTGCTATTTTGGCAATTGAATTTCACCCCAGAACAAAATATATCCTTTGCAGGACACTATGAAACTTGGCCAGCCACAGCTGAAACCACAGATTTATGGTATTGCTATTTTGGCAATTGAATTTCACCCCAGAACAAAATATATCCTTTGCAGGACAGATTTAAACTAGGTCTGCAACAGCTAGAACACCAGATTCAAGGTATTGCTATTTTGTCAATTTAAATTCACCCCAGAAAAAAAATATATCCTTTCCAGGACACTATGAAACTTGGCCAGCCACAGCTGAAACCACTGATTTATGGTATTGCTATTTTGGCAATTGAATTTCACCCCAGAACAAAATGTATGTTTTTGCGGACACTATTATAGTTTGCCAGCCACAGCTGTTACACCAGTTTCATGGTATTGCTATTTTGTAAATTGAATTTCACCCCAGAACAAAATATATCCTTTGCAGGACACTATGAAACTTGCCAACCACAGCTGAAACCACTGATTTATGGTATTGCTATTTTGGCAATTGAATTTCACCCCAGAACAAAATATATGTTTTTGTGGACACTATGTTAGTTTGCCAGCCACAGCTGAAACCACTGATTCAGGTTATTGCTATTTTGGCAATTGAATTTCACCCCGAACAAAATATATTATTTGCAGGACACTATGAAACTTGGCAAGCCTCAGCTGAAACCACTGATTTATGTTATTGCTATTTTGGCAATTGAATTTCACCCCACAACTAAATATATGTTTTTGCAGGACACTATTATGGTTTGCCAGCCTCAGCTGTGACACCAGATTTATGGTATTGCTATTTTGGCAATTGAATTTCACCCCAGAACAAAATATATCCTTTGCAGGACACTATGAAACTTGGCCAGCCACAGCTGAAACCACTGATTTATGGTATTGCTATTTTGGCAATTGAATTTCACCCCAGAACAAAATATATCCTTTGCAGGACACTATGAAACTTGGCCAGCCAAAGCTGAAACCACTGATTTATGGCATTTCTAGTTTGGCAATTGAATTTCACCCCAGAACAAAATATATCCTTTGCAGGACACTATGAAACTTGGCCAGCCACAGCTGAAACCACTGATTTATGGTATTGCTATTTTGACAATTGAATTTCACCCCAGAACAAAATATACACTGTTACGGACAGATTTAAACTAGGCAAGGCACAGCTGGAAAAACAAATTTATGGTATTGCTATTTTGGCAATTGAATTTCACCCCAGAACAAAATATATCCTTTGCAGGACACTATGAAACTTGGCCAGCCACAGCTGAAACCACTGATTTATGGTATTGATATTTTGGCAATTGAATTTCACCCCAGAACAAAATATATCCTTTGCAGGACAGATTTAAACTAGGTCTGCAACAGCTAGAACACCAGATTCAAGGTATTGCTATTTTGTCAATTTAATTTCACCCCAGAAAAAAAAATATATCCTTTGCAGGACACTATGAAACTTGGCAAGCCACAGCTGAAACCACTGATTTATGGTATTGCTATTTTGGCAATTGATTTTCACCCCAGAACAAAATATATCCTTTCCAGGACACTATGAAACTTGGCCAGCCACAGCTGAAACCACTGATTTATGGTATTGCTATTTTGGCAATTGAATTTCACCCCAGAACAAAATATATCCTTTGCAGGACAGATTTAAACTAGGTCTGCAACAGCTGGAACACCAAATTCAGGGTATTGCTATTTTGTCAATTAAATTTCACCCCAGAACAAAATATATCCTTTGCAGGACACTATGAAACTTGGCAAGCCACAGCTGAAACCACTGATTTATGGTATTGCTATTTTGGCAATTGATTTTAACCCCAGAACAAAATATATCCTTTGCAGGACACTATGAAACTTGGCCAGCCACAGCTGAAACCACTGATTTATGGTATTGCTATTTTGGCAATTGAATTTCACCCCAGAACAAAATATATCCTTTGCAGGACACTATGAAACTTGGCCAGCCACAGCTGAAACCACTGATTTATGGTATTGCTATTTTGGCAATTGAATTTCACCCCAGAACAAAATATATCCTTTGCAGGACACTATGAAACTTGGCCAGCCACAGCTGAAACCACTGATTTATGGTATTGCTATTTTGGCAATTGAATTTCACACCAGAACAAAATATATCCTTTGCAGGACACTATGAAACTTGGCCAGCCACAGCTGAAAGCACTGATTTATGGTATTGCTATTTTGACAATTGAATTTCACCCCAGAACAAAATATACACTGTTACGGACAGATTTAAACTAGGCCAGGCACAGCTGGAACACCATATTTATGGTATTGCTATTTTGGCAATTGAATTTCTCCCCAGAACAAAATATATCCTTTGCAGGACACTATGAAACTTGGCCAGCCACAGCTGAAACCACTGATTTATGGTATTGCTATTTTGGCAATTGAATTTCACCCCAGAACAAAATATATCCTTTGCAGGACAGATTTAAACTAGGTCTGCAACAGCTGGAACACCAGATTCAGGGTATTGCTATTTTGTCAATTTAATTTCACCCCAGAACAAAATATATCCTTTGTAGGACACTATGAAACTTGGCAAGCCACAGCTGAAACCAATGATTTATGGTATTGCTATTTTGGCAATTGATTTTCACCCCCGAACAAAATATTTCCTTTGCAGGACACTATGAAACTTGGCCAGCCACAGCTGAAACCACTGATTTATGGTATTGCCATTTTAGCAATTTAATTTCACCCCAGAACAAGATATATGTTTTTGCGGACACTATTATAGTTTGCCAGCCACAGCTGTGACAAAAGTTTTATGGTATTGCTATTTTGGCAATTGAATTTCACCCCAGAACAAAATATATTATTTGCAGGACACTATGAAACTTGGCAAGCCTCAGCTGAAACAACTGATTTATTTTATTGCTATTTTGGCAATTGAATTTCACCCCACAACAAAATATATGTATTTGCAGGACACTATTATGGCTTTGCCAGCCTCAGCTGTGACACCAGATTTATGGTATTGCTATTTTGCCAATTGAATTTCACCTCAGAACAAAATATATGCCTTTGCAGGACACTATGATAACTTGGCCAGCCTCAGCTGTAACACCACTGATTTATGGTATTGCTATTTTGCCAATTGAATTTCACCCCAGAACAAAATATATCCTTTGCAGGACACTATGAAACTTGGCCAGCCACAGCTGAAACCACTGATTTATTGTATTGCTATTTTGGCAATTGAATTTCACCCCACAACAAAATATATCCTTTGCATGACACTATGAAACTTAACCAGCCACAGCTGAAACCACTGATTTATGGTATTGCTATTTCGGCAATTGAATTTCACCCCAGAACAAAATATATCCTTTGCAGGACACTATGAAACTTGGCCAGCCACAGCTGAAACCACTGATTTATTGTATTGCTATTTTGGCAATTGAATTTCACCCCACAACAAAATATATCCTTTGCATGACACTATGAAACTTAACCAGCCACAGCTGAAACCACTGATTTATGGTATTGCTATTTTGGCAATTGAATTTCACCCCAGAACAAAATATATCCTTTGCAGGACATTATGAAACTTGGCCAGCCACAGCTGAAACCACTGATTTATGGTATTGCTATTTTGGCAATTGAATTTCACCCCAGAACAAAATATATCCTTTGCAGGACACTATGAAACTTGGCCAGCCAAAGCTGAAACCACTGATTTATGGCATTTCTATTTTGGCAATTGAATTTCACCCCAGAACAAAATATAACCTTTGCAGGACACTATGAAACTTGGCCAGCCACAGCTGAAACCACTAATTTATGGTATTGCTATTTTGACAATTGAATTTCACCCCAGAACAAAATATACACTGTTACGGACAGATTTAAACTAGGCCAGGCACAGCTGGAAAAACATATTTATGGTATTGCTATTTTGGCAATTGAATTTCACCCCAGAACAAAATATATCCTTTGCAGGACACTATGAAACTTGGCCAGCCACAGCTGAAACCACAGATTTATGGTATTGCTATTTTGGCAATTGAATTTCACCCTAGAACAAAATATATCCTTTGCAGGACAGATTTAAACTAGGTCTGCAACAGCTAGAACACCAGATTCAAGGAATTGCTATTTTGTCAATTTAAATTCACCCCAGAAAAAAAAAAATATCCTTTGCAGGACACTATGAAACTTGGCAAGCCACAGCTGAAACCACTGATTTATGGTATTGCTATTTTGGCAATTGATTTTCACCCCAGAACAAAATATATCCTTTCCAGGACACTATGAAACTTGGCCAGCCACAGCTGAAACCACTGATTTATGGTATTGCTATTTTGGCAATTGAATTTCACCCCAGAACAAAATGTATGTTTTTGCGGACACTATTATAGTTTGCCAGCCACAGCTGTTACACCAGATTTCATGGTATTGCTATTTTGTAAATTGAATTTCACCCCAGAACAAAATATATCCTTTGCAGGACACTATGAAACTTGCCAAGCCACAGCTGAAACCACTGATTTATGGTATTGCTATTTTGGCAGTTGAATTTCACCCCAGAACAAAATATATGTTTTTGTGGACACTATGTTAGTTTGCCAGCCACAGCTGAAACCACTGATTCAGGTTATTGCTATTTTGGCAATTGAATTTCACCCCCGAACAAAATATATTATTTGCAGGACACTATGAAACTTGGCAAGCCTCAGCTGAAACCACTGATTTATGTTATTGCTATTTTGGCAATTGAATTTCACCCCACAACTAAATATATGTTTTTGCGGACACTATTATGGTTTGCCAGCCTCAGCTGTGACACCAGATTTATGGTATTGCTATTTTGGCAATTGAATTTCACCTCAGAACAAAATATATCCTTTGCAGGACACTATGAAACTTGGCCAGCCACAGCTGAAACCACTGATTTATGGTATTGCTATTTTGACAATTGAATTTCACCCCAGAACAAAATATACACTGTTACGGACAGATTTAAACTAGGCAAGAGCACAGCTGGAAAAACAAATTTATGGTATTGCTATTTTGGCAATTGAATTTCACCCAGAACAAAATATATCCTTTGCAGGACACTATGAAACTTGGCCAGCCACAGCTGAAACCACTGATTTATGGTATTGCTATTTTGGCAATTGATTTTCACCCCAGAACAAAATATATCCT
>JAKVIS010006640.1:0-10194 GCA_033119425.1 Bufotes viridis
ATCAATATAGTGAATAATGGGCAGTAGACCTGGTGTCACATGACCACCTGCAGCATCAGGCAGGGGCGGACTGGGAATTTAACGTGGCCCTGGAAAAAAAAATTTAAGTGGTCCCATGTTGTAGATGGGTCCAAATTGACAGAAGGCAGGGCAACACAACTAGGCAGGGTCAGCAATACTATAGTGCAAAATACCATCCCAGCAGAAGCAAATACCACAGCGCAGCACAATATAGTTCCCCAAAAGCTTCTCCACGATAAACAGCTGCCATTTTCTGTCCTCATCCTCCAGTTGTCTCTGATTAGGATATGGAGCAGGGGACTTAGGTGGTGAAGTGCGGCCACAGCAGTTAAATTCAGGAGGACCTGTGCTGTCGATGGTCGTGTACATGAGTACCTGATTCTCACAGCATCAATTACTGCAAAGAGCTCATTATGTACCCGGCCAGTGGTAGAGAAGAGGACTTGGAAAGCCTTGGAATTTCCCTGTAGGGTCTATGGCCAGTCCACCCCTGGCATCAGGTGGCAACAAGTGCAGCAAGCCCCAAAGGAGCACATGGAGGATAGGAGTGGTATTTGTGGCTCTGAGGGTGGTAGTAATACTCATAGTTCACAGTGGCAATGTCAACTGTGGCGATCCCTAGGGCTTTACAGTAGCTGGAGTGCACACAATTTCTTCTTTTGGGCATATTAGGGCTCCTGCCTGGTGGTAGTTAGGAGGGCAGATGCAGAGGCTGATGGATGGTGAAGTCAATAACCAACTTGAAGATGGGAGTAGTAGTACATATAGCAGTAAAAAGCACAGTTTCAAACTATATATCACGGTGTAATCTTTCTTATAGCATTGTATAGGTAGCAACAATGATGGTGGTTGTTGTACTCTCTGTCTCTCTATTTATCTCTCAAGACAATTTAAAGTATCTCCAAAATAACCATAGGCATGCAATTAGGTTCTTGTTAACCCTTTCTGCAATTTCCTGACTAAGAGGTGCAGATCTAAGACATGCAAGGCTAGTCCGTTCCAAAGAGAGGTAGATGCCAGAGGTAATGATCCTTTCTACAGCAGTAAAGGCTCTAAGCCATAAACAAGTGAATATCTTGCTGTCTGAAGCTTGCATGGCCTGTTAGGTTCTAGACGTTCTTATTGCCTTCTCTCAGGGGTTCCCTAGTGAAGTTGCTTCTTTGGCAGCTGCAGCCATAGAGACTGAGGTTCTCTGAGCTTGGGCCTAGTCTTACAAAACTCTCTTACAAAAGTCCGTCCTATAGCTTTGCTCAGATTAGACTCCTTAACCTAACCAGGGGGTGGACCTGGTTCATAACACCAGTAATCTAAACAGTCTGTCAATTTGTTAACTGTTTAACATTTCATTAACCCTAGCTTTGCAGTAGTCCTACTGAGGTACTGCACAAGGAGTGTCAGCACTACAACCAATGGTAATTGTGCCTGTCTGTCCCTGCATATTCTATACCCCAGGGATCACACCCATGGCAAAGCATGCTAACAGATGAACCACAATTCTAGCAGTCATTTTGTGTCATATCTCCTAGTTACTAGCTTAAAAAAATGCCCCTACACCATCATACTTACTCTTTGAAGGTTCTGTGACATGAGGAGCCATTTCCTCCATCTTCATGGTACTCGCATATTTCGTCAGCTGAGGCTCCATTATATTTCATGTGATTCCTGAAACTGAGAAAACATGGGAGAATAAGTGATCAGACTTACAAGACACACAGGGGTGAAATGAGGATGTGAAAATGGCCACTATATATATATTAACATATTGCCCATGTGGTTCCCTCTATGCTGCTTTTTTATTTATCTGGTAAATTATGTAGAATATATTACATAAGGCTCTTATTTCCAAGCCTGGTAAGTCTGATATTAGGTCAGGTTATTTGTTAATATTGAAGTTGTGTAATTTAAAGGGGTATTCCCATCTCAGACAATGGGGGCATATCGCTAGGATATGTCCCCATTGTCTGATAGGTGCGGGTCCCAACTCTGGGACCGCTTCCTTTCACTTCAGTTGGGCTTACAGAAATAGCTGAGCCAGTGCTCGCCTATTTTCAGCAGCTCCATAGAAATGAATGGCGGTGCACCCTCCTTCACTTTGCCGGCTCAGTTTTTATACTAGTGATAAGCCCCCTTGTCTGAGATGGGAATAGACCTTTAAGCTTTAATGTTAAAATATGTTTGGTTTTAGTGATCTTATTTTTAATTTTGCCTGTCACTGTATGTATAAAAAAATCCTGCTGTTTTTGCATTGGCCACTAGGCCTAATAAAAGTTGTCACTTTCTCTTGCTTAGGATTTTCAGTAGTCATCTCATCTCATGAAGGTTCTGGAGCTAAAACCTAGTACTCAGAGGAATGAGAACATGTAGCGTCTGTCACTTCCCCCTCCACTAACTGAGCAAGGGGCAGATCTCGGTCCAACACCTAACTTCATACAGAGATACGCTGGTACCTTACAAGGCAGTAACATATTAAAGAACATTACATAGCAGGAACAGTTTGAAGGTACCCTATTCTGGGGTACTGCTGACACATAACATTTGAGACTGTGAATCTGTAAATAATTTGGAACTGCAGTTTTGGATGTGACTAGCATATAAGACATCATGTAACAGAATAGTGATTGCTGCTCTGGACCTGGCCGGAGTATAAGACATGATGTAACGGTACAGAATAGTGACTACAGCTCTGGTTGTGACCAAAGTATAAGAATGCTATTTAACACTCAGGTATCACATCTCCATTACATTCTCCACTCTGTATAGTGACGTTAAAGAGGACCTCTGACCGGTCCTGACATTACCATATAAATACCTGGCAGGGTAGGGCATACTGATGACATGTGATATAGCTCTTTTTTTTCTATGCGCTGCTCCAGAAAAAAAGCTCACCTTCTCCATGGTTGTGACGCTCTCCGCTGCAATTGGCCAACTCACAGCCAGGGAGAAGTAGACGCCCCCCCTGAGGAACATGGCTGTCTCCTCCTCCCTGTACCGATGGTATGGATTTACATACAGGGCGGGAAACCAGAAGAGGGGACACAGCGGGGGAATAGAGCAGAGCATAGACAAAAAAAGAGCGATATTACCAGTCATCAGTATGTCTTACCCTGCCAGGTATTTATATGGTAATGTCAGGACCAGTGAAAGGTCCTCTTTAAAGGGTTATAGCCATGATGGACATTGGGGGCTTATCGCTAGGATATTCCCCCAATTCCTGATAGCTGCGTGTCCCACCTCTGAGACCTGCAGCTATTCTTAGAACAGAGCCCGCAGCCGCCCTCCATTCATTCCTATGGGAACGCTGAAAACTGCTCGGACATTTTCGGCAGTTCCATTGAACTGAATGGGAAGAGCACTGAGCACACACGTACAATGCAAGCAGGGGCACTCACTTCTATGAGTCTTATAGAAATTGTCGAGCCAGCGCTTGGCTATTTTCGGCACTCTATATACAAAACAACTGAAAAAATGGCGTGGTGCTAAACAGGCAGGAAGTGCTCAAACCCATATGCAGTTGTGCATATATAAACAGGGGAGCAGATCCTGCACTTGTAGCCTGTTGCTAATGGCGATCCCCAGCAAAAATGCGTACAATGAAGGATGCCCGCAGCGGACCACAAGTACCACAATAGACATCCTACGCAAGATGGCAATTGTGTGAATGTGATAAACAAAATAACAATATAACAATAACATTTGAAAAGACAGGTGCACTCTGCGGTCTTACTAAACCCTCATACTGATGTTAAAATTGAGAGATTGGCCAACATATCCTACTATGGAGGACATGTCTGAGCCCGAGCACCGCGCCAAGGTTTCTCAAGTAGCTCGGGACCTAACACTCACCTACCTGTGCCGTATGGGCAATACCAGGGGCGAGTGGGCACATTACAGGAGTGTAAAGGCAGACTCGCAGCATACTCCCAAGTTACCTCCAGCATGTAGCCATGCCTGCAATGGGAGGAGGGAGAAGGCTGTGAGCCCCACCCAAGACTGGCTGATATGGCCCTGGCCTCACTTGTGCACCTAAATGTAGCCTGTGGATGAAAATCAGGCACATTTACATATGAGTTTATACACCTCCAAGCATCTCTATATACAAAACGACTGAAAAAATGGCGTGGTGGTAAACAGGCAGGAAGTGCTCAAACCCAAATGCAGTTGTGCATCTATATACAGGGGAGCAGATCCTATAAATCGGCCTTTACACTCCTGTAATTTGCCCACTGGCCCCTGGTATTGCCCATATGGCACAGGTAGGTGAGTGTTAGGTCCCGAGCCACTTGAGAAACCTTGGCGCCGTGCTCGGGCTCAGACATGTCCTCCATAGTAGGATATGTTGGCCAATCTCTCAATTTTAACATCAGTATGAGGGTTTAGTAAGACCGCAGAGTGCACCTGTCTTTTCAATTGTTATTGTTATATTGTTATTTTCGGCACTCCCATAGGTATGAAAGGAGGGCGGCTGGCTCCATTCTAAGTAAAGGTGCGGGTCCCAGAGGATAGGATATGCCCCCAATGTCTAGGATTCGAATACCTCTATAATTCTCAATATTATAGAAATGCAGTTTCCTAACAAGTGCTGATAAAACAAAGTGACAATGGATCCACATTAACCACTTACAGCTAATGGCAACTCAAAGGAGACACCAATGATTACTACAGTCACATAATATATATTTTCACTTTGAATGTCCCTCCAATCATACATATGTCGCACCATGCTAAGTAATGTGTTAGCTGCAAGGAGAGGTAGAGGCATGGATGGAAGTAACAACTATAATGCTTTTTTATTGATAGAATTTACCTACTACAATACTGCTTTCTATGTACAAGAATATAAAAGTATAATACTGCCCACTAGGTAGAAGAATATGACTACTACAATACCACTCTGTACATACAAGAATATATTTATTGTATTGTATTACTGTCCCCTATGTACAAGAATATAATTACTTTGTATGTTTGTGTGGGTTTCCTCGGATACTCCGGTTTCCTCCCACACTTTAAAGACATACTAATAAGAACTTGATTCTAATGTCTGTAAAACGCTGCAGAATATGTCAGCGCTATATAAGTGCATAAAATAAATTCTGTACTATAATACTTTAACCTATGTACAAAAATATAATTACTGCCTCTACCTAACTTCTATCGCACTGCACAATATGTACAAGCATATAACTTTTAAATACGTTATCTACAAGAATATAACTACTATAATGTTAATTAACTTTCAGTAGGATTCATGCACAGAATGTTAGAAGACTAAAAGCTTCCAGCATTATACCTTATACTGCTCAGAGAACATACAACACTTAAGGCTACGCTCACACGACGACATTTGTCGCGCGACAAATCGGGAACCACTACACTGCAACATTTGTAGCGCGACATTGATGTCATATTAATGTCGCGCGACAATTTTTATAATGGGAGTCTATGGTGGTGTCGCACGTGCAACATGCGACATGTTGCGACTGCGACACAACAGTCGCCAAAAATCCACCCCCAATGGATTTTTTCATTGGGGGTGGATTCATTTTGCGAAATGCTGCGACTGTCGTGTTGCAGTCGCAGCATGTCGCAATGCGACACCATAGACTCCCATTATAAAAATTGTCACGCAACAATAGTGCGACTTTTTGTCGCGCGACAATTGTCGTCGTGTGAACGTAGCCTAATACTAGAAATACTGCAATAATGTTCAATACTATGACTACTATAATACTGTCGCCATGAACAACAATATAACTATATTGCCTCCTATTTACAAGAATATAACTACTATAATATTAATTCCTATGTACAAGAATATAACTACTATAATACTGCCCCTATGTACAAGAAAATAATTACTATAATACTGTCCCCTATGTACAAGAAAATAACTACTATAATACTGTTCCCTGGGTACGTAATTTAAATTCTATTATAATTTATATTATGAAAGAATATTATCACTACTAAAATACTTCCTTCTATGTACAAGAGTATAACCACTATAATTCTACCTCCTATTTACAAGAATATAACTACTATAATGCTGTTCAATATGTACAAGAATATAACTACTATAATACTGCTTTTATGTACAAGAATATAACTACTATAATACTGCCCCTATGTAAAAGAATGCAACTATTAAAATACTGTCCCCTATGTACAAGAATATTACGACTAATATACTGCCTCCTATGTACATGAACATAACTACTATAATACTACCTTCTATGTACAATAATATAACCGCTGCTGTATAATACTGTTCCATATATACAAGAATATAACTACTATAATATTACCCCCTATGTACTAGAATATAACTACTATAATACTAAACCCTATTTACAAGAATATAACTATTATAATACTGCCCTTATGTACAAGAATATAACTACTATAATACTGCTCCTCATGTAAAAGAATATAACTAATATATTAATGCCTTCTATGTACAAGAATATAACTACTATAATACTGCCTCCTATGTACAAGAATAAAACTAATACTGTATAAGGCTAGTTTCACACTATCGGCAGGACGAATCCAACAGGCTGTTTACCCGACGGAACAGCCTGTCGGATCCGTCCTGCCACTAGTGAACGTGTGCCCCCAGACTACCTCTATGGCCCTATTAACTATTATGGGGGCAGGGTGGAGTTCCGGCGGAGGCATGGCAGCGCACGGAGAGAGACTTCTGGAATAATGTTGTAGTATTATTCCGGCTGTCTCTCGCCGTGCCTCCTACCGGAACTCTGCCCTGCCCCCATTATAGTCAATGGGGCCGGAGCGGTAGTCCGGGGGCACACGTTCACTAGCGGTAGGACGGATCCCACAGGCTGTTCACCCAACGGAACAGCCTACCGGAGGTCTGTGCCGCTAGTGTGAAAGTAGCCTAATACAGCTTTTATGCAAAACTAAAAAACTACTATAATACTGCCCCTATGTACAAGAATATAACTACTATATTAATGCCCCTATGTATAAGAATATAACTACTATATTACTGCTTCTATGTACAAGAATATAACTACTATAATACTGCCTCCTATGTACAACAATATAACTATAATACTGCCTCCTATGTTTAAGAACATAACTACTATAATACTGCCCTTATGTACAAGAATATAACTACTGCATTACTGCCCCCATGTACAAGAATATACCTACTATAATACTGCTTCTATGTACAAAAATATAACTACTATACTACTGCCTCCTATGTACAAGAATATAATTACTATAATACTGCTCATATGTACAAGAATATAACTACTATAATACTACTCCTATGTACAAGAATATATATACTCATGGGCGTAGCTATAGGGGGTGCAGAGGTAGCAGTCGCTACCGGGCCCAGGAGCCTTAGGGGGCCCAAAGACCCTTGTGCCACATGAGGAGACACACAAAGCACTGAGGGAAGGGGGGCCCAAGCTGAACTCTTGCACCAGGGCCCATGAGCTTTTAGATACGCCCCTGTATATACTATAATACTGCCTCCTATGTACAAGAATATAATTACTATAATACTGCTCCTATGTACAAGAGTATAACTACTATAATACTGCCTGCTATGTACAAAAATATAACTACAATACTACTGCCTCCTATGTACAAGAATATAACTACTATAATACTGCTCCTATGTACAAGAATATAACTACTATAATACTGCCTCCTATGTACAAGAATATAACTACTATATTACTGCCCCTATGTACAAGACTATAACTACTATAATACTGCCCCTATGTACAAGAATATAACTACTATAATACTGCCTCCTATGTACAAGAATATAACTACTATAATACTGTTCCTATGTACAAGAATATAACTACTATAATACTGTCCCTATGTACAAGAATATAACTACTATAATACTGCTCCTATGTAGAAGAATATAACTACTATAATACTACCTCCTATGTTCAAGAATATAACTACTATAATACTGCCCCTATGTACAAGAATATAACTACTGTATTACTGATCCCTGAGCCCTCATACATTTACTGCATTTATTTTACAAGATTTTCCTAGTTTGTGAATTGAAATAATTTTCCCCTAAATTCTGCATTTTTACTCGATGAGAGCAGTCACTGGATCTCTTACCTGTTACCTGTGTCCCTGCGGCTTCATCTGCTCTGAGGAGCCTAGTGAGAGGTTACCTCAGGTATCTGCACTTTGGCCACACCTCAAGCCAAGCGACATTCACCTTCTTAAAGGAAAAGGGCTTGAAACATGAAGATTCTGGTGAAGGAGATATATCAAGTGAGCAGCCAGCCAAGGCAACCAGTCAGTCTGTAATGGTAAGATTTTCATTTCTATGTCACATTGCAATTATGAGTCTCCCCTAACCAGGGCAAGGATGAGAGATAGTTGACCATCTACTGTAGGAAGCCACCTCATGTCAGGTGGAAAGGGGCACAATGTTTTTTAGGGGAGAATTTTTTTTTTAACTGTTGCACCACCACCACTTTTCACCTTTCAGGCATTGGTCTGTGAGCTTTAGAAAAGGGACATGCCATTCAAGAGAACTTGTTTTTG
The DNA here is from genome assembly GCA_033119425.1 of Bufotes viridis. Lineage (NCBI taxonomy): Eukaryota > Metazoa > Chordata > Amphibia > Anura > Bufonidae > Bufotes > Bufotes viridis. The sequence goes on from JAKVIS010006640.1 coordinate 8,581, forward strand.
TGTGGCATGCTCCCTCCCCTACACTGCTTGCACTGCCTATCTGGCCAGAAGCCTTTGTTGTTTGTCATTGTTCACTAGTGGGCACCTTGCACCCATTGGGTGCATCTAGAATTGCTATAATAATTGTGGCAGTGGGTATATCTGTGACCTGTTTTTTGGAGGGGGGGGGGGTCTTTGCATTCTCAATGAGAAGAGGGGAATTTACCACTGCAAGGCACCTCTAGGGGGTGGGTTATCTCTCTTAAAAGAGCAAAAGGAAGGAGCAAGGTAAAATGCAACACGTCCAATCCTTCTTGCCCTCTGACATCTGCTGTCAGGGAGAGTTGGCTGATTTCTCTGAAAACAGAGGGTTAATAAAACACAAAGTTAGACCAGGTCCTCCAAGCAATATAAAGTGCAGGTCCACACTACTATGGCTTGACATGCAAAAGCAAACAACTCCTCATGTGGGTTCAACCAACATTCATATAATGTGTAAGGCAACCTTTACTGCAGTATAAGATTCTACTTCCAGATGGATTACTTAGTATATTAATGCAACAGAGCAGCAGAAATGGTCTGCCAGGTGAAGTCACTCTAGTGGTCTGACCAGATGGAGAAGAAAAGGAAAGTGAACATTTACAAACAAAGAAGATGTCACTGGTGAGTCAGTGGACTGATAGTAGATACTTATAGTGCTCATGAGATAATTCTGGAGCATATTCCACACCTTATATTGTCAACTATATAGATTAAAAAGAACCTGCCACCATGAAAATGCAGTGCAATCTGCAGGTAGCATGTTATAGAGCAGGAGAAGCTGAGCAGATTGATATATAGATTTATGTAAAAAGATTCAGTATAACTTGTATTTTATACATTTACATTTCTGCTCATTCTGAGCTTTGAAGTGAAGGAGGAGGTCCTATCAGTGATTGACAGCTATCTCTGTATACACAGTCATAGGGTGAACAGCTGTCAATCACTGATAGGACTGTCTCCTTGACTTCAAAGCTCAGAATGCGCAGAAATGTAAATGTATAAAATACAAGTTATACTGAATCTTTTTACATAAATCTATATATCAATCTGCTCAGCTCCTCCTGCTCTATAACCTGCTGCCTGCAGGACAGACACCAGGTTCAATGTGACAGGTTCCCTTTAAAACATGGAATTGATTCCTTTATCTTTGTCTGTAGTTGGTATCATTTGTCTAAGGCACAAATACACCCTGTCCCTAACTGACCATATGTATGGTCTGTATCATAGAAATGTGTCACTGACGCTTATGATGAAATGGATGGATCAGACCCCAAACTCTGCCCATTACCACCAACATGTAACCCCCAACATTCACACACATTATCTGTAAATCAGCCACATAGAGGGGGCATGAATTTTCCCCTATTTACACCTATAATTAAGGGAATTGCAGAGATCAGATCCTACAATTACCCAATGCTCTGTATATTGGACACCTGACACCAAAATATCAAAACCCCCCCCCCCACCTTCCCCCCACCTTCCCCCCACCTTCCCCCATAGTCAGAGTTAGACTGGCTACGTGAAAAATGTCACAGGCAGCAGCAAATTATCATCACCATAGAGATTTGCTGGCAAGGAAATAATTACCCC
>JAKVIS010006643.1:0-10319 GCA_033119425.1 Bufotes viridis
CAGAGTTGGAGTATCCAGCTCTTTCCCAGGCCGAGAAAACAGCAAGTGTAGGAATCGTCTGTTTGGGATGATTTGCAAGCGCTTTTCGACTTGCACCGGTAAACACCGAAAAAATGATGGGTTCCTCTAGAGATAGAAACGTGAAAACTTTGTTGTACATGCAGGCCCACTAGGTCTACCTACAGCCAGGAGTTGGAGTGTGCAGCTCTTTCCTGGGCCGAGAAAACAGCAACTCTAGGAATCCTCTACTTGGACCGGTGGCCACCGAAAAAATTCTGCCTTCTTCCAGAGATAGAAACGTTAAAAGTTTGTTGTACATGCAGGCCCACTAGGTCTACCTTCTCCCCAGAGTTGGAGTATCCAGCTCTTTCCCAGGCCGAGAAAACAGCAAGTGTAGGAATCGTCTGTTTGGGATGATTTGCAAGCGCTTTTCGACTTGCACCGGTAAACACCGAAAAAATTATGGGTTCCTCTAGAGATAGAAACGTTAAAAGTTTGTTGTACATGCAGGCCCACTAGGTCTACCTACAGCCAGGAGTTGGAGTGTGCAGCTCTTTCCTGGGCCGAGAAAACAGCAACTCTAGGAATCCTCTACTTGGACCGTGGCCACCGAAAAAATTCTGCCTTCTTCCAGAGATAGAAACGTTAAAAGTTTGTTGTACATGCAGGCCCACTAGGTCTACCTTCTCCCCAGAGTTGGAGTATCCAGCTCTTTCCCAGTCCGAGAAAACAGCAACTGTAGAAATCGTCTGTTTGGGATGATTTGCAAGCGGGGGGCGGAGCTAGCCGGCAGTGAGAGCAGACGTGCATGACTAGAGCTCCTGCTTTAACTGTGGAAAAAACCCTTATATAAACGGATTTTTACCCCAAAAAGCGTTTATAAACGCTCCTCAATTATACCAGAGGACCCACAGAAGACTCGTATACAACTTAGAAGAAGAAAAAAAGTTTATTTAAGCTCTAAACAGCCGTCCGGGTAAGCGCGGTATTCACAGGCCCAGCACCGCCGGAGCAGAGTTGAAGCCACTGGTGCCGAAGATCGAGGGAGCGACAACTATTGTATCCCCCCTGTTCAGAACACCGGTGAGTGGCTAATCGCAACCTCCCTGTGACCTCCAGACACCGGCCCCGGCATTAGCGGCTACCCGCAGTCAGCTCCGGCTCAATAGTGAGAGGAGAAGCCGGCGCTCCAGCGTCGGCCGCCGGAAATAGCCGAGAAGAGCCGAAGCTGCCCGCTCTCTGACAGTGAGTGAGCTTCGGCGGCCAGCAAGTGGAGACACGCGCACTCCAGCGTCGGCTGCCGGAAATACCTGAGAGCAGCCGACGCCTCCCGCTCCTAGCAGTGGACCCAACTTAAGCTGCTCCCCCTGCCTATGTGAAGTGCCGATCGCGGCGCTTATTAACATCACGAACGAGCTACATAGCTCCCTCAGCATCTGCCCTTGTTGATTTGAGAGGGAGGGGGCAGGACAAGAACTGTGATATTCCTATTTAAAGGGGCAGTAACGCTTTACCAGACCTAGCAAGCTATAATAGACTGGTGTCATTTGATATATCAGGATAGCTCACAGAGTCACTGTCAACTGCGGTGCCGAACATTTATAACGTTTCAGAGACTTACAGAGATTCAAACCTCCCTACTTTGCGCACCTTAAAGGAATATTCAAGATAGCGTTGTACACCAGACGATTAAGGAGTTTGATATACGCTGCAGTGACAAGATGATGGCCACAGCCGCATGGTGGTAATATCCTGTACTGAGACGGAGATCATGTAATCCTCTACAAAGCGATAGTGAACCCACTTCTCCTACATAGCTGAACGAAGTAAGCCGTTGTCTTGAAATCAGCTTGATACAGAGCACAACTGTGATAGCGCAATTCCTCTATCCAGATATATGAAAAGATATGAAGAAAAATAAGCAACTCACAGAAGACAACAGAGCAGGCAAGACACCAAAGAGAGTCCTAGATACTAAAGTACTAAAGGAAGATCTGGCCACGCCTATTCGCAAATTAATAAACATGAAGCCCAAAAATAAATTTACAACGCAGGCCATGCCATCTGGCTCTGAGAGTGAGGAAGAAGATTTGAACCAAGAACAGGTGGATATGTCAGACATCAAGAGATACATAAAGTCTCTTCCCACTTCAAAGAATATGAAGGACATGTTTCAGGAGTTAACTAACACCCTTAAAACTGAACTTGCAGAAATAAAAACAGATCTCAATCAGATTCATACCAGGGTGACATCCCTTGAAGAAAAAGTAGAAATATCTGCACAACAGACTTCGAAATTAGAGGACCAAATCAAAGTCCAGCAAAAGAGCCTGTATGAATTAAACAATCATATAGATGATCTGGAAAACAGATCCAGACGCAACAACCTGAGAATCAGAGGCCTAAGCGAGACCGTAGAAGATAAGGATCTCTCAGAAGTTCTGACAACACTATTTTGTGAATTATTAGGAAAAGAAGAAAGCCAGGATCTTGGCCTAGAAAGAGTACACAGAGTATTTAGACCCAGAACAGCGCCGAAAGACTCTACCAGAGATGTACTGTGCTATGTGCTGAGTTTCAGGATGAAGGAAGAAATTTTACGCAAGGCACGCATTGCAAAGAAAATCGAATACGATGGTAAAGAGATATCCATATTCCAAGATCTTTCGAGAATGACACTGGAAAAAAGAAGATGTCTTCAACCATTCACTAGAGCATTAAGGGACAATGGCATACGCTATCGGTGGCTCTACCCCTTTGGAATCCTTGTAACACATAACAGCCGTCCCTTCACGATCAGAACGATGGATGATTTGGATGTTGTACTCCCAAAATTGAACATAGGCTATATTGATGTGCCAGATTGGACAATTGAAGATTCATCTAGGAACACACAAGAGCCGCAGACAACCGAAAGATGGGAAAAGTACACCACACCCAAGCAGAGGGGACGAGCGACACCTGAAGCGGGCCAATTGAGAGCTCCACGAAAAGAAAGGAGAAGTTTCACTCCAGGATGAGAAACAATCCGATATCCTTTTATTGAGTTATATGTTATAATTATGTGTTAATTGACTTATATCGGGTTGTTGATGCCCTGCTAATTACGATATGGTTTATGGTTTAAACTTGGCTCAGTGCCTAGGTCTATGCTCTATCCTTTTTATTTTTGTTTTTTTTTATAAAAAAGGAAAAAAAAAGAGAAAGGAAAAATTAAACACTGGGTATTGTGCCAAGTACATAAAATAGGAGGAGAATATGTTCTCTGTTTATGTTATATGGTTCATTTGGTTTACTGATTACTTACCAAGTGGAGGTTACCACTAACTACCTGTCCATCTCTCCCCCCCAACATAGTGGTGCTTCTGCACCATAAACTCTGTATTACGGGGTTTTCTCTCGAGATTCCCCAGTAATCCAGACACTACTAACCTTTTGTAACTCAGTACTAGACTCAGTGAGGTGTACTGAGGTTTATACATACACAGACTATATATTGGTCTGACGTTTTGAGCAAATATATTGTGTTCTAAGTACCAGTTGTTATTTAATATTTAACTAAACCAACAAGTGAAATACTGAGAATGGTTGGTTTCTCTTGCGCTACTCTGAACGTGAATGGAATTAACATTCCAGCAAAACGAAATCAAGTTCTGAGATTTTTTCAGAAAAAAAGAGTAGATGTTATTTTTTTGCAAGAGACCAACTTCAGAAAAACATTCACGCCTATCTCAAAAAATAAACAATATACTCTCTGGTTTAACGCATGCACACCACTTCGTAAAAAGAAAGGAGTCTCGATAGTAATAGGTAAGAAATTGACTTTCAAGCACAAAGATACATTGTCGGACCCAGAAGGGAGGTTCATATTTGTCAAGGGATACATAGAAAATAAACTCCACACTTTAGTGAATGTGTACGCACCCAACGAAAATCAGATTCAATTCCTAAAAAGTGTATTTACCAAATTGGAAGTGTTCATGGAAGGATCCTTAATAGTAGGCGGTGACCTAAACCTAATCCTCGATCCCAGCATGGACAATTCAAAAGGGAAATCAAGTATGCCCCAGCCTAAATTGACAGCACTCAAAAAACTTTTACACCAGTTTAATTTGATAGATGCATGGAGAGCCCTAAATCCTACAACTAGGGACTACTCCTATTATTCCGCAGCCCACAAGACTTATACCAGGATAGATCATATCTTTATAGAGCAAAGAGAACTGGAAGGGGTGACACAAGCAGAATATGACTCGATAACGATATCTGATCATGCCCCATTAATTGTAAGGCTAGATTCACTCAATCTAAACAAACCTAAAACTACATGGAAATTAAACGAAAGTCTTCTGGCTAAGCAGGATAATATAAATTCACTAAATACACATTTGAGCAATTTCTTCTCGGACAATATTCAGGAAGGAGATTGTACTCCCCTTATATGGGAAGCGCACAAAGCTGTGATGAGAGGATATTTAATTCAATTAGGGGCGAGAGAAAAGAAGAAACATACCCAAGACTTAGAAAAGACTTTGAGTGAAATTAAAAAAACGGAATTAGAACATAAACAATCACATGACACGAATATGGGACAAAAATTGTTCAAGCTTAGGAGGGATTTGAAAGACCTACTAGATAGGGATAGTCAGAAGTATTTATACATGGCGAAATATAAGAATTATCTCTATGCAAATAGATGTGGGAAGCAACTAGCAAATATGGTGCGTAAAGAGAGGGCGAAAACCAATATTCCCAAAATTAAAACAATGAATGGCTCGGAGACATCTGATTCTACAAAGATCGCAAACACGTTTAGAGAGTTCTATGGTAAGCTCTATAATTTACAGTCGGAAGATCAAAGTAAGAAGGACGATTTAATAGATAATTATTTAGGGGCATATACTCCGGTTGAAATCAATGACGTTGAGAAACAAAAACTTAATTCCCCCTTTACAACTCAGGAAGTCAAACAAGCTATTAATAAGCTTAAAAATGGTAAAAGTCCAGGACCTGACGGACTTTCAGCAATATATTATAAAAAATTCCAAAATGTATTAGCGCCACACCTTACAGCTTTTTTTAATAAATTATCTGAGGATAACCCATTTAGAAATGAGTCCCTAATGGCCCATATCGCGGTGATACCCAAAGATGGGAAAGATAAAGAAGACTGCGCCAATTACAGGCCCATATCCCTACTAAACAATGATATCAAAATCTTGGCCATGATGATAGCGGAGAGATTAAAACCATTAATGCCCTTGTTAATAAATAACGACCAGGTGGGGTTTGTCCCGGGGCGTGAAGCAAGGGACAATTCGATCAAAATATTACATATGATACAACTTGCTCAAATTAAAAAAATCCCCTTGGCCTTCCTGGCATCTGATGCCGAGAAGGCCTTTGACCGCTTAGATTGGCAATATTTAAAAGCGGTACTTATAAAAATGGCCTTCCCCCAGGCGCTTATAGGTAAAATAATGGCATTGTATTCATCACCTTCTGCCTGTGTTAAAACAAATGGAGTCTTATCTGAGCCGTTTAATATATATAACGGCACCAGGCAGGGATGCCCCCTATCACCACTCTTGTTTGTGCTATGTCTGGAGCCGTTTTTAGAAAAAATAAGAAATAATCCAAATATTGAGGGCTTACAAACTAAGACGTACACACATAAGATTGCGGCATACGCTGACGATACACTATTCGCAGTTACCGACCCAGAGAAGTCCATTCCCCACCTAATTGAAGAATTCGCAAAATTTCAAGCAGTCTCTAATTTTAAAATTAATTCCTCCAAGTCGGAACTATACAATGTGACGGTAGATACGAGAACATGGAATGAGATTGGAAAATGGTCCCCTTTCAATATCGCAACTAAACCATTTAAATATTTAGGTTTACGTATATCCAGAGATTTCACCGAACTATATAGCATAAATTTTGCCCCGTTACTAAAAGACATCAAGAATACCCTGATAGAATGGAATAATTTATGGCTGTCACTTTTTGGTAGGATCAACTTAATTAAAATGCATATCCTTCCTAAGATTATCTACTTATTAGGCGCATTACCAATCGAAATTCCCCATTCCTTTTTCAAAGAAATGAAGTCCAGTATTCTCAAATTTATCTGGAAACACAAAAGTAATAGGATTCGATATAGCACCTTGATTAGATCGGGGAAAAATGGCGGAACTGGCCTACCCGATTTTGTCAAATATTATAAGGCGTCAACCTTATCAAGAATACTAGATTGGAGTAAAAAGAACTCTTCTAAAAAATGGATAGATATAGAGAAGGACTGCTCTAACCAGGACCTCTTTCCACTTCTGTGGAAAACCCCGTATACAATAGGAAACTAAAGTTGATAAGAAACAAAATTACCAAAACAACATTAGGCAAATGGCACAGCATTAATAGAACCCATAACCTGATCTCTCCTGGAGATCTCAATACCCCAGTGCTCAGCTTCATACCTTTGACCTGGAGATCAACCATACTAGCCTTTCAACAAGATGCAACAAAAACATACCCTCATCTAAAATCCATATATAAAGGTGATGCACTCCTGCCATATAGTGATTTAAAGAAAACATATAGATTGGACACACTGTCTGTAAGGCAGTTTAATATACTTCTTAAACACACTACACGATGGAGAGACCAATATAGAAAAGAGAAAGAAGGCAACACCACGATTGAGTTATTTCAGAACCAGACTGTCCCACCACATATCCTATCTAGGTTTTACAAAATACTGAATGATACGGATACAAAATTACCGTACATAGACAATTGGAATAAAGAGCTATCACACCCTTTTACAGACGGCCAAATGAAACAAGCCATTAGCAATTTACATATTTCCACTAGTTCATATGCAGCAAGGGAAACCCAATTCAAAATTTTGGCCAGATGGTATAAAACACCGATAATATTACATAGGATAAATAACACTTGTAGTGACAGATGTTGGAGATGTGACAAAGATCTAGGCTCCTACACACATATATGGTTTTCATGTGAAAAGTTGACACCTTTTTGGACTTCTCTATGTCACACACTGGAAAAGGTTTTCAATACCAAGGTTTCGCTGACAGCCAAGCTAGTGCTGTTTAATATTTATGAAGTATCGCATGCTAATTTCAAATCTGAACTGATGAACATTTTCCTAAACGTGACTAAAGCAATAATTCCCAGAAAATGGCTCCAACAGGAGACACCGACCATACAGGAATGGAAAGCTGATGTTTGTAATGTACAGAGCTTTGAAAAGAGGAAGTGGACTCTTCTCCACAACACGAACAGATACGAAAAAATCTGGGACAAATGGATTACTTACCTCACCTCATTCTCGACTGCGCATAGCGGAAGAAATTGAAACTCTGTATTTATTGTGCTATGAACGCGATACCAGAGGAACTATACTATGAGATTTGTTGAACTGATTATAGTACTCGTTTCTGTTTTGAAAAAGATATTGATACTGGTACTTATTGTTTTGTTTTTTGTTTTTTTAAGTTGATGTTAAGCTCTTAAACCTGTTCCCTCTTCTCCCTCCTTCCCCCTCTTTCCTCCCCTCTTCCCCTTACCCCCCTTCCTTTTTCCCCTGCTTTCCCCCCCCCCTCCATGCCCCCTCCCTGTATCCCACATATACTAAAATCATTGAGTGTTAAGTAGTAGAAACCACCTCGGACATATACACATATGTTTTTGTTAATTGTAATCTTGTATTACATCTTTTTTTTTGAGGTGGACTCAACATAATTTGTATGTAAGATTTGCACTCTTTAAAATAAACAAATATTAATGGGATGATTTGCAAGCGCTTTTCGACTTGCACCGGTAAACACCGAAAAAATTATGGGTTCCTCTAGAGATAGAAACGTGAAAACTTTGTTGTACATGCAGGCACACTAGGTCTACCTACAGCCAGGAGTTGGAGTGTGCAGCTCTTTCCTGGGCCGAGAAAACAGCAACTCTAGAAATCCTCTACTTGGACCGGTGGCCACCGAAAAAATTCTGCCTTCTTCCAGAGATAGAAACGTTGAAAGTTTGTTGTACATGTAGGCCCACTAGGTCTATCTTCTCCCCAGAGTTGGAGTATCCAGCTCTTTCCCAGGCCGAGAAAACAGCAAGTGTAGGAATCGTCTGTTTGGGATCGTCTGTTTGGGATGATTTGCAAGCGCTTTTCGACTTGCACCGGTAAACACCGAAAAAATTATGGGTTCCTCTAGAGATAGAAACGTGAAAACTTTGTTGTACATGCAGGCCCACTAGGTCTACCTACAGCCAGGAGTTGGAGTGTGCAGCTCTTTCCTGGGCCGAGAAAACAGCAACTCTAGGAATCCTCTACTTGGACCGGTGGCCACCGAAAAAATTCTGCCTTCTTCCAGAGATAGAAACGTTAAAAGTTTGTTGTACATGCAGGCCCACTAGGTCTACCTTCTCCCCAGAGTTGGAGTATCCAGCTCTTTCCTGGGCCGAGAAAACAGCAACTCTAGGAATCCTCTACTTGGACCGGTGGCCACCGAAAAAATTCTTCCTTCTTCCAGAGATAGAAACGTTAAAAGTTTGTTGTACATGCAGGCCCACTAGGTCTACCTTCTCCCCAGAGTTGGAGTATCCAGCTCTTTCCCAGGCCGAGAAAACAGCAAGTGTAGGAATCGTCTGTTTGGGATGATTTGCAAGCGCTTTTCGACTTGCACCGGTAAACACCGAAAAAATTATGGGTTCCTCTAGAGATAGAAACGTGAAAACTTTGTTGTACATGCAGGCCCACTAGGTCTACCTACAGCCAGGAGTTGGAGTGTGCAGCTCTTTCCTGGGCCGAGAAAACAGCAACTCTAGGAATCCTCTACTTGGACCGGTGGCCACCGAAAAAATTCTGCCTTCTTCCAGAGATAGAAACGTTAAAAGTTTGTTGTACATGTAGGCCCACTAGGTCTACCTTCTCCCCAGAGTTGGAGTATGCAGCTCTTTCCCAGGCCGAGAAAACAGCAAGTGTAGGAATCGTCTTTTGGGATGATTTGCAAGCGCTTTTCGACTTGCACCGGTAAACACCGAAAAAATTATGGGTTCCTCTAGAGATAGAAACGTGAAAACTTTGTTGTACATGCAGGCACACTAGGTCTATCAACAGCCAGGAGTTGGAGTGTGCAGCTCTTTCCTGGGCCGAGAAAACAGCAACTCTAGGAATCCTCTACTTGGACCGGTGGCCACCGAACAAAATTCTGCCTTCTTCCAGAGATAGAAACGTTAAAAGTTTGTTGTACATGTAGGCCCACTAGGTCTACCTTCTCCCCAGAGTTGGAGTATGCAGCTCTTTCCCAGGCCGAGAAAACAGCAAGTGTAGGAATCGTCTGTTTGGGATGATTTGCAAGCGCTTTTCGACTTGCACCGGTAAACACCGAAAAAATTATGGGTTCCTCTAGAGATAGAAACGTGAAAACTTTGTTGTACATGCAGGCCCACTAGGTCTACCTACAGCCAGGAGTTGGAGTGTGCAGCTCTTTCCTGGGCCGAGAAAACAGCAACTCTAGGAATCCTCTACTTGGACCGGTGGCCACCGAAAAAATTCTGCCTTCTTCCAGAGATAGAAACGTTAAAAGTTTGTTGTACATGCAGGCCCACTAGGTCTACCTTCTCCCCAGAGTTGGAGTATCCAGCTCTTTCCCAGGCCGAGAAAACAGCAAGTGTAGGAATCGTCTGTTTGGGATGATTTGCAAGCGCTTTTCGACTTGCACCGGTAAACACCGAAAAAATTATGGGTTCCTCTAGAGATAGAAACGTGAAAACTTTGTTGTACATGCAGGCCCACTAGGTCTACCTACAGCCAGGAGTTGGAGTGTGCAGCTCTTTCCTGGGCCGAGAAAACAGCAACTCTAGGAATCCTCTACTTGGACCGGTGGCCACCGAAAAAATTCTGCCTTCTTCCAGAGATAGAAACGTTAAAAGTTTGTTGTACATGCAGGCCCACTAGGTCTACCTTCTCCCCAGAGTTGGAGTATCCAGCTCTTTCCCAGGCCGAGAAAACAGCAAGTGTAGGAATCGTCTGTTTGGGATGATTTGCAAGCGCTTTTCGACTTGCACCGGTAAACACCGAAAAAATTATGGGTTCCTCTAGAGATAGAAACGTGAAAACTTTGTTGTACATGCAGGCCCACTAGGTCTACCTACAGCCAGGAGTTGGAGTGTGCAGCTCTTTCCTGGGCCGAGAAAACAGCAACTCTAGGAATCCTCTACTTGGACCGGTGGCCACCGAAAAAATTCTGCCTTCTTCCAGAGATAGAAACGTTAAAAGTTTGTTGTACATG
>JAKVIS010006644.1:0-10208 GCA_033119425.1 Bufotes viridis
GTGTCTTCTTTCTAAAATGGGGTCACATGTGGGGTGTTTTGTACTGCCCTGGCATTTGAGGGTCTCCGCTAATCATTACATGTATGGCCAGCATTAGGAGTTTCTGCTATTCTCCTTATATTGAGCATACGGGTAATGAGATTTTTCCGTTCAGCCTCTGGGCTGAAAAAAAATAGAATGAGCAGCACAATTTCTTCATTCGCATCGATCAATGTGGATGAAAAAATCTCTGCCAAAATCAGTGACTGCGGTGCGGTGGGCTGGGCGCTAACTACCTAACAAGTAGCTAACTAACTGGCAGTGATAAGGGACCCTTAGGCCCCATTCACACGTCCACAATTCTGTTTGCGGAATGGAATTGCGGACCCATTCATTTCTATGGGGACAGACTTTGTCCTGCTCGGATCCGGGTGCGGATCCACACTTCGAGTCTGCACTTCCGTTCCATAAAAATATAGAACATGTCCTATTCTTGTCCGCAATTGCGGACAAGAAAAGGCATTTTCTATATAGTTCTGGCAATGTGCGGATCTGCAAAATGCGGAAAGCACATTGCCGGTGTCCGTGTTTTTGTTTCAGCAAAACACATATGGACGTCTGAATGGAGCCATACAGGGGGGTGATCAGGGAGTCTATATGGGGTGATCAGGGGTTAATAAGGGGTTAATAAATGACGGGGGTGGGGGGGTGTAGTGTGGTGCTTGGTGCTACTTTACATAGCTACCTAGTCCTCTGGTGGTCGATCCCAGTAAATGGGACCACCAGAGGACCAGGTAGCAGGTATATCAGACGCTGTTAACAAGACAGCGTCTGATATACATGTTTGATGTGATGTATTTTACATCTACAGCCTGCCAGCGATTGATCATCGCTGGTAGGCTGTAGTATAACTGCCGAGCTGTGCGTCTTGCGAGATGACGCACAAATGCATCCAGGAGGAGTAAACCAGACGCCGCCTGGACGCATCCGTGCGTTAGGCGGTCCAGAGCTGGTTAATAGGGTTAAATCTGGTGACAGAAACCCTTTAAAGCAGGGGTGCACAACCTGCAGCCCTCAATAGCATTATGTGCTGCCCCGAACCATCTGGTGACAGACATGTATGTCTATGTATGGTGGCTGCTCACATATTTTTTTCATGTATTTTCACATTTATAGTATATACTGTGTGTGCAATAACCCATAAGTTACAGTATTTAAGTTGTTAATACCCCTTTAAATGTTATTTTCGGCCCTTGTCGTTGGTTCAGTCTGACAATGTGGCCCCGAGGGAATCACCGTGAAAATATCACTAAAAAATAACTTTTATTGAATTCATAAATTATAAAATCTTGATCAAATAACACCTCCGTTCCGTGTAGGCGGGAGGGGCAGGGGGGAAAGATTCTAACCCTACTCTGGCCCTTAGCAACTATATTGCCCTGCCGAAAAACGGAATAGCCACGATCCCGTGTCAGGAACCTCCTAGTATTCCCTACTGGGTCCCTGGAACAGGAAAGAACCCAACACCAGTGTAGGTAAAGAGTAATTCGTATTGTCAGTAAAGTCCGTCAATGTCTATTTGAGTTGAGACGGTAACTCTGTAAGTTATATACAAAAAATAGGTGCATAATAGTATTGGTATATCTTAATGGAAACCGTAGTTCCAAAACACAAAAATAGTCTCCCGTCCCGACGCGTTTCACTGCTCACCCAGCCGGGCAGCAGATCATCAGGGGACTACAGGCACATTAGTATCAAGGGCTCAATGTCCCAAATATGAAAGCACCATATAAGTCAATAAACTGACTCTCCGATGACATACACAGTTACAAATTCTCAGATACACACAGCCGATATCAATAGGAGCAAATATAGGGATACATACTAGATTACAGTGTATAGTACATCCTAAATAGTGTACCTCCGGGGGTCATCACAGATGAAGCAGAGGCAACCCCCTCACACAGCCAACCAAATGAAATATATCACCTTAGATACTTGGTCTAGATACAAATTACAGCCTGTGTGTAGATCGCTCGGTTCCATGACCGTAATACTTGCGTGTCACCCAGTACACCAGTCGTTACATATGGGTCTGCGCTGCGAGGATTCGTCCTCTCTTTCTCCTAATGGCTGGTGGGCAGTGATGCCCTGGGTCTGAAGTCATTAAATATGAGAGGCTTTGCGAATTGTAATACTAGGGGACTGGTATATGTGATGAGGTGTTGTTGTGGCAAAATCTATGTAGGGAAAACGTGCAGAGAGTTTAAAGTTCGGATTTTGGAACATATCGGTGATATCCGGAATAAACGGGAAAAACCTATCCCGAGACATATTCAAAGTGTGCACATGGATGAAAAGGTGGCTATATCCTTTTCTGCTGTGGAGGTAATACGACCCTCGATCAGAGGGGGCAATGTAGATCAAATTTTGAAACAAAAAGAAGCACGGTGGATATACACATTGAATTCCCGTGCCCCTCTAGGACTTAATGAGAATATAGAATTTACGTGCTTCATCTAAGGGACGGACCTAGTTGTAACTGTAGGGTGGTGGAGACTTTGGCACTAGGACTTTAATTGTCTGGCACTGCCTGGTATGATGTTTTTTACGCATGACATCGCTGCACAGACCTATTGGCCCCTCCCACCTATGTTGATAGGGCGGTGTTTCCAAAAACTTTCCAAAAAGTTATTAATTTATCAGTTTTAAGTATCTGATCGTTTGTTCACCTTGTATATAACAATTAACCAAACCAGATGGTGTATTTTGCTGACCCATAAACATACTATATATATTCTCGATAGTCAGCTTTCGTGTAAGCTTTAGGTCACGTGCTTCCTGTGTGGGTGGAGCGCACATCCGGTGTGTGGAGCGCAGCGCACCGGCACATGCAATATGAGACTGGGAGCTTGGACGCAGTGCCGGTGGCGATCAGATCACATGACCGGAAGTAGATGCCGCCGATTGATGCTCGCGGCACCTTCGAATAATCTGCGCCACACCACATGCCACCAGCCATTAGGAGAAAGGGAGGACGAATCCTCGCAGCGCAGACCCATATGTAAAGACTGGTGTACTGGGTGACACGCAAGTATTACGGTCATGGAACCGAGCTATCTACACACAGGCTGTAATTTGTATCTAGACCAAGTATCTAAGGTGATATATTTCATTTGGTTGGCTGTGTGAGGGGGTTGCCTCTGCTTCATCTGTGATGACCCCGGAGGTACACTATTTAGGATGTACTATACACTGTAATCTAGTCTATTTACTCCTATTGATATCGGCTGTGTGTATCTGAGAATTTGTAACTGTGTATGTCATTGGAGAGTCAGCTTATTGACTTATATGGTCCTTTCATATTTGGGACATTGAGCCCATTGGTGGATCCAGGGGGGGGGGGGCCCGAGAATGTGTGCAGCGGTGGCCGGGCACAGGGAGATCTCCATAGTCATCTGTATCGCCGTCCTCAGGACGGCTTCTGTGACAGCTGTACAGAGCGGGACACAGGCCGGAAGAGGCCTGCATCGCATTGCTGTGAAGGATGGAGGTAAGTATGTGTCTTGTTTTTTTTGTTTTTTTAAAGACCGGACCCACAGGCACATAAGGGGCATATGTTGGGGATTGTTTGGCACATGATACTGGCACATGGGGGTGATTGTTTGGCACATGATACAGGCACAGCACATGGGAGGGGGGATTGTTTGGCACATGATACTGGCACATGGGGGGGGGGGATTGTGTGGCACATGATACAGGCACATGGGGGGGGAATAGTTTTGCACATGATACAGGCACATGGGGGGGATTGTTTGGCGCATGGGGGGGGCGATTGTTTGGCACATGATACTGGCACATGGGGGGATTGTTTGGCACATAAAACAGGCACATGATACTACTGGCACATGGGGGGGGGGCGTTGTTAGGCACATGATACTGGCACATGGGGCGGTTGGCACATGATACAGGCACATGGGGGTGGGGGTTGGCACTTGATACAGGCACGTGGGGGGTTGGCACTTGATACAGGCAAATGAGGGGGCAGCAGTTTGGCGCTTGATGGCAAATGAGGTGGGGTTGGCACTTGATGCAGGCATTTGGGGGGGTTGGCACTTGATACTGGCAAATGAGGGGGCGTTTGGCACTTGATACTGGCACCTGGGGCATACACTTGATACTGGCACATGGGGGGTTGGCACTTGAACTTGATACTAGCACATGGGGGGGGGTGTTTGGCACTTCATACTGGCACTTGGGGGATTTGGCACTTGGTACTGGAACATGGGGGGTTTGTCAATTGTTACTGGCACATGATGGGGGGGAGAGGCACTTCATACTGGCACATGGGGGGGTTTGGCACTTGGTACTGGCACATGGGGGGGTTGGCACTTATTATTGGGGGCACTATTGGGGACCACAGTGGCACAGTATTGGAGGTAGTGGGATGTTTTGTCCAGAAAGATGGGAGGATGATGGAAAAGTAGTAAACTAAGATTTATTTTTTGTTAAACTGCAGAGACGGAAAATGACAGAAAAAAGGTGGCCTAGTCTGAAAGGAGAAGACGAGGAAAGAGAACATCTACATCAAAGGAGGCGTCACTGGATGTAAGAGGTATGGGCGCAATATATGGGTAGGGCTGTGTGTGGGTGTGGCTTTAGGGTGGGCAGGGACACAGGGGCCCCATAAGTTCCAATTGCCCGGGGAAGTGCCCCTCCCGAGACCAGGCTCTGGATCCGCCACTGATTGAGCCCTTGATACTAATGTGCCTGTAGTCCCCTGATGATCTGCTGCCCGGCTGGGTGAGCAGTGAAACGCGTTGGGACGGGAGACTATTTTTGTGTTTTGGAACTACGGTTTCTATTAAGATGTACCAATACAATTATGCACCTATTTTTTGTATATAACTTACAGAGTTACCGTCTCAACTCAAATAGACATTGACGGACTTTACTGACAATACGAATTACTCTTTACCTACACTGGTGTTGGGTTCTTTCCAGTGCCAGGGACCTAGTAGGGAATACTAGGAGGTTCCTGACACGGGATCGCACCTATCGGGGTGGCTATTCCGTTTTTGGGCAGGGCAATATAGTTGCTGCGGGCCAGAATAGGGTTAGAATCGTTCCCCCCTGCCCCTCCCGCCTACGCGAGACGGAGGTGTTATTTGATCAAGATTTTATAATTTACAGATTTAATAAAAGTTATTTTTAGTGATATTTTCACGGTGATTCCCTATCTAGCTATATCACTCTATATCTGACCTACTGACAGTGAGACTTGTCGGCACTTGACTCAATGTGGCCCCCAACCAGAAAACGTTGTGCACCCTGCTTTAAAGGATAACTGTCATATATTTTTTATGTAATTGGATTGGTCTGACTAAGTTTACCTTAGTTCCTAGTTAATACATTTGTATAGGTATTGAATTATCTAGTAATTGCAGCATGTTCTTTCCTCCTCCAGGTATTTCAGTGGTGCAGCTAAAACAGCGTTGTTAGGTGTCCTCCGTCTTCTATCATCTTTATATTGAAGACAGAGGGCGTAGTAAGGAGAGCAGTCCCAAATGCTGCGTGCACGCTCCCGACGGACGGGATAAGGGTTCTTATCTCGAGTGCCGATATTAGCGATTAAAATTCGTGATTAGAATATTCGCGATCAACACTTCTCAGGAGGATGAGGGTGTGTTTCAGTCTGGAGAAAGCTGATGAGCGTTACTGAGATAAGCCGAATGAATTCTGGGTAGTTAGGTCTTAGCCTCTCAGGAAGTAAGGGCATCGGTGGCCATCTTGAGAAGATAGCCACAAGAAGTCTTGTGAGGAGCGGTTTCTATGGATGGAATCTTATTAAACAAGTGATATGTGAACACAATAATTAGTGATTATGGATCATCACCACAGCAGCAACAACATATATGAAAATTTAATTTTGGTGAAAATATGACAGTTATCCTTTAGATATCTCCGGGAAACGCTTTCATTTTATATTGGGATTCCAGATGTGAGGTATCTGTAGGAGCCCTGATGTATTATTGAATATTGCTTATAGGCAGTTCTGGTTCATTGTATTGTTGTCTATATGTGGTGACATTTTGTTTTCCTCTCGGTCTTAGGTGAGTGGTCCCCCACCCTTCTATATCAGCTCCTAAGATAGGTTAAGGTTTGTAGGGACAGATTCAAAGGCAGTGGGATCGCTCTTTTCAGAGGCTATTCCACTTTAGGTAAGGACAGAATAGGGCTTGATCCCCATTGCCCTTAGACCGAGTGGAATGACCTTCTTGATCCCAATATATACCATTAACGGCAGTGGCAGAGCTATCAGAAGGCCTATAACTGGGCAGTCTTAGTGGGGAGTTTGGACATTCCCGATGGTAAGTATACAGTAGTGATATCTGCAAGCACAGGATGTTACAAGCATTGGAATGAAAAGGAAGGAGGCAAAGGGAAGTGCATAGCTTAGACTCTGCAGGTGCTCTGGCTGGCATGGGCACATTAAGCAGAGACACCTTCCCCAAGCCGAGGGTAAGCTAGACATGACTAGAAACTGGGACCCACCCTTCCTGCAGGGAGGGGGACTGAAATGGAAAGCCCCATTCTACCTAACTGCAGTTCTGCCATGTTTGCCACCTTGACACAAGGTTAGACCATAAAAGATAGTGGCAAGGTGCAGAAGTGGTACACCATGCTGGGTGTTACAGATACGGTCATGTGCAGGAGGCCTAAGTGCTACACACAGGAAACATGTCAGCAGGGGAACACCATGAAGTTTTAAAGTGTTCAATTAATAATATGTTTTCTGCATTGGGAGCTGGATTACCCCTATTTTTCTTGCACATTATGTAGCCATGATTGATCCCACAGAGAATACAACCCAGATCTCCTACACTCACCACTCTTCTTACTTAATAACTAGTAAGATTTGACAGAAAGCACATGAGCTGAGTGAAAATGATTTTATTTTTAAAGCGTTAAAGGGGTTATCCGAGAATATTAAGTTAATCCAAACTTCTTTATCGATAGATATAAAACATTTGTGTAATTGACTTACTTTGAGAATAATGCACCGTTTACATTCTGCAGGATGTTGACATTTAAGTGCACTGACGTCACCCTGCTTGATTCTCGTCTTCATTCAGCACGGCTCTTGAGTCGCATGTGCAGATCGCGCATGCGCCGATCCTCAGCCAGAAGCCGTGTTGACATGAAGACGAGAAGAGCGCAGAAGAGCGGCGGCTTCCAAAAAGCCTGAACAGCTGTGGAATGATCAGCACGGCTCTGGTGAGATCGCATGCGCGGTCTTACCAGAGACCGTGCTGAATGAAGACGGTTGAATCAAGCAGGGTGACGCCAGTGCACAAATGTCAACATTCTGCAGAATGTAAACGGCACATATTTAAAGTAAGTCAATTACAAAAATGCTTTATACCTATCGATAAGAAGTTTGGATTAACCTAATATATATCTCGGATAACCTCTTAATTAAATAAAAATAATAATAAAAAATGATGAACATTAAATCCTAAAAGACTATCAGATGATATGTTCAGCGAGTATCTCCAGCCCTGTAGGTCTTATGTCAGTGCCTAGTCCCTATTAGTTTTATAATGGACACACCCTTACCGGGTTTTTAAATGGTGTCCATTGCTGAACACTTGAGCCATTATCTGCTTCAAGTTAACAGCTGACATGATCCAAGTTAGCGGGTTTGTGAGTATCTTTTCACTGGTCCCAGCAGCCTGGTATGTATGTGGCAACTATTCCCTTTAATGCATCTATTAAGGTCTGTATGTTCAATCGTATTCACACTTTGACGGAGTTCACAGCACACTTGTAAAACCTAACTTTTCTATACAGGTACAGTACAGCTGGACAGGACGAGTTTAGGGGAGGCCGGCATGAGGGGTTTTGGGTGGAGAAGGCCCGGCCAGGTTACGGTTAATAGTGTTAGGACGTGGCGGTGGGAAGTGGCTAGGAGTGGGGATGGGGCCTCATGGGTTAAATAGGCAGGGTGGCAAGCGGGCGCCATCTTAGTATAACTGAATCACGTCATCCGGCATAAGACGGCCCGTTACCTGCACCATCCAGTCGGTGGAGGAAGGGAAAGGGTGGATGGCAATGGAGGGAAGGGGTAGTTGGCTAGGAGGGAGATAGGAAGAGAGATATTATCTAGCTAAGGCCTCTTTCACACTAGCGATTTAGCTCCGTCCTAGAATCCGGTCGTCGGATCTCTAGGAAGGAAAGCTACCAATCAGATTTATCCATGCATCCTGAATGGAGAGAAATCCGTTCAGGATGCATCAGGATGTACATCAGTTCAGTATGTCGACGTTTTTGGACGTTGACAAAAGCGCCAACATGCTCTGCGGATTTGTCTCCCGTCAAAAATCCGGAGAGACATGCCGCAGCGCGGATCGGGAATTATGCCCATTGAAGGGCATTAGTCTGGATCCGGCCTTTAGCTAACGTCGTTTCCGCGCATTGCCGGAACCGACGTTTAGCTTTGTCAATAGTTTACTATGGCAGCCAGGACGCTAAAGTCCTGGTTGCCATAGTAAATAGAGGAGCGGGGGAGCAGCATGACATTCCGTCGCGGCTCCCGGGACGCTCCTAGGATGACGTCAGGGCGCCCAGTGCATAGATCACGTGATCGCACGGATCACGTGATCCATGCGCGCGGGCGCTCTGGACGTCATTCAGGAGCGCCCGGGAGCCGCGCGGAATGCTGAGTATGCCGCTCCCCCGCTCCACGCTACTGCTATGGCAACCCAGGACGCTAGTAGCGTCACTGGCTGCCATAAGTAACACTGAAAGCATTTTGAAGACTGATCAGTCTTCAAATGCTTTCAGATTCACTTGCGTTGTGCAGGATCAGGCGTGCATTCCGACGGAAGTGCACGCTCGGATCCTAACAACGCTAGGTGAAAGAGGCCTAATAGATCTGAATAAACTGAGCTCAGGTACAGATACTCCTGCTTCTCAGCCGTCCCAACAGCAAACTGCACCTACATCTCAGCGTCTACACTAGCCTAAACACCGACCAGGGCTTCCAAAACCACAAACTTAGAGTGGGATCTAGAGGCCCAACTAGCTAATCTCCTCCATCGAGTAGATCTGATCAATCTTACAGTACCAGTCCTTCAGGCTAGGTGGGAGGTACTCAGCCAGTTCAAGGGTAACAACAACCTCGTTGCCTGAATGAGGATGGTGAGGAGATCATTACCTAGAAGGTTTCCATGTATTAGTGGGAATCCACAGCAGAGGGTCAGCTGTATGTGGTTGTTACAGATCGAATTGATCTTTTGTTCTATTTGGACCCAATAAGAGCGTATGAGTGGGCAATGGCACAATATATGACCCAAGGAGCCTCCCTATTTCCGCATCTCCAGCAGTAGTCATGGGGGCAAGACCCATTTGAAACAACTTCACTGGATCGTTATACCACCTAGTTAGTGTCTTGTAGGAGTGCTCTTGTGTAGTTACACATCTAGAGAACCCGTGGGAGTTCATGTAACATTTGAGACACTTCTTGAGGCGTAAACACTTCCCCTATATCTTTTTCCCACAGTTTGACAAATGCTGGAGTGATGGCTTCCGCCTTATTCAGCAGGTATTGATATAATAAAGAGATACTATGTTTCGGGAGTGTGTTATGTATTGTTAACTTCTCAAACCAGGATTGTGGGGATGGATTAGGGTATTTGGAGAGTAACGAGGTACATACATTTCGGAATTCATTTGCTGCCAGGAAGTTTTTCTCCCTTGTAAATTTGGTACAAAAAAGAGGAATATCTTCTGTACTTTTTAAGCAAGATAGAAAGGACATTAAGGGGGTTCCCTACAATTTCTTCCAACAGGACGGGGCCTCAATTACATCTGAACTAGTGAAGAACGGCATAAGTTCAATCGGCAGATTGCAAGGTGGGTCTGCAAAAAGTTGCCTATCTCTATTCAATCCAGATATAACCAGATAAAGGCCTTTAGTCAGACCAGGCGGGAGGACAGTAGGGGTCGTGATACCCCAGAGCCTTGCATATTGCTTATCTGTAAGCATGGCTAGTTCAACTTCCGTGCCCAAATTACGAAACTTCGGAATACAGAGCTGGAGCAGGCGTTTTAACTGTATGGCCTTATATTAATAAGTGGCGCCTGGTAGTGCAAGACCCTTATGTCTCCGGTTTCTAATTAAGCGATCATAGCTGATTCTTGGTTTCTTGTTTTTCTAGAGGAAA
>JAKVIS010006645.1:0-10161 GCA_033119425.1 Bufotes viridis
TTCATTAACTCTAACTCAAACCATAACAATAAAGACTCAAACCCGGGAACATAATGGGGAAGACAGTACACTGGAGACAAAATGAGTGGGGGTTGATCAGCCACATGGTATCAAAGCACCAGAACAGGTGGCTTGAACCCTGGGTCCACAATCCCAGTGTCTATGGGGCACACCACTGCATTCTCTTCCTCCCCTGTTTTATGTGCTGGCCAATCCTCTGTCCGAGACACAGGCCTGGATGACTCCTGCCCTGCAGCTGGGCCTTCACAAGCACCATCAGCTAGCACACCCACTTCTGTGCCCAAGCAGAGCGTACAGATGTCCCTACCCCAGGCCTTTGAACGTAAGCTAAAATACCCAGCCACCCACCTACAGGCTATGGCACTAAATGCGCACCTTTCAAAATTTGGAGCCATTGAAATGTTACCATTTAGGCCTGTGGACACTTTCCTCAGCCTCATGGCGGTGGCCGTCTTAGTTACTCAGTCCCCAGCCACCACTATCTTTCTCTGTGTGCCGTCCCGCATTACACTGGCAATTGTGTCATGTAACATCATCCGTGACCTGACCAACTAAGTTATTGTGAAGGTTCACTTAATGAGCGGACACATGGACAAGTGCTTTTGGCCAGGATGATACATTTCTGTGGCGAACCTTGTGAAGGCCGGTAGTGAGACGTACCCTGGGATGGCACAGGTGCTACCATCGCCAAGTTGCGGGCCGATACTTCCATAGGATTTCTGCCACCACCTACACTAGTGGCTGCCCCTCGCCCTTCTCCACCATCTCCTCCAATCCACACATGACAATCATACAGCATATATGTACCATGCACAACAAACATCCCAAACTTATACGTTAATATATATAAAAACATAACACACAAGAGTGGAGGTAATCTAATGGCATGGCCTGTTTAAGAACTCATAAATAACTAAGTAACCTTAACATATTTTACAGCGTAGTCATAAACTCAAACCATAACAATAACAACTCAAACACCGGAACATAGCAGTAGCCGCCCTCAGGCAAGCGCGGCCCTCACCGGGCAGAATGACAACTCTGCCCAGTGACCACAGCAAACGTCAGGAAATTGTCCCTCAAAACCTGTCCTAATAATAGAATCTTAAACACTGGGCAGAAAACAACCTCTGCCCAGTGAAGAAGGCAAACTTTCAATTGGACAAATGCTAATATGGCCATGTGGGCTATACCTAGCCCACTTGTTCTTAACTTTCTCCAAATCTATCCCAATTTTCCTGAGTTACTGGTAAGGTGCGCCGTGTGTGCCCATTTCAGAAAGTAATCTACAGCTGCCGATGGTCTTGCAACGCTGCTGCAGCGCTTGTATTGCCAGCTAATCAACTGTTGTGTGATGTGAGCACATGCTGGAATTCCACATTACACATGTTGGCCATGCTTTGTGAGCAGCAGAAGGCAGTAGTAGGCATACCAGCTGCAAAATGGTCTAGCATGTCTGATCTCTGTGAGGTTTTACGCAAATTTGAAGGATAAACACATATGGTGAGTGGAGATTCCGCTATTATCAGCTTAACCATCCCAATTCTGTGTCTACTGAAACGCTGGCTGCTAACACTAAAGGCTATACATGTGGAAGAGGTGGAACTAAGGGGAAGACATTACACAGGGTAATAGCCAGAACACCCTACGTTAGTCCTGTCAGTATGACTTGGATGATGATGATGATGAGGAGGAGCAAGAGATGGTTGCCTCTGCTACAGAGGGTAGTAACCTTAGCAGGTTTATTCCATCTGTTCAGCATAGATGGGCAGGAGAGGAGGAAGAGGATAAGGAGATTGAGAGTCATCCTCCTGATGATGACAGCAAAGTCTTTTCTGTTGGGACTCTGACACACATGGCTGTCTTTACTGTTATGCTGCCTTGCCTGTGACCCTCATATCTACGCATTTTGCATAACAGCAATTACTGGTTGTTCAGTTCACCCTTTTCGACCCCGCTACAAAGAGAACTTCTCATCTCTAATTCCTGTGGTGGAGAGGACTAGCAAAATGGTGCAATACCAGAAGGTCTGTCTTTAAAAATTGCTTAATAAATTTCCATCTGACAACACTGGGGGCAGAGTACGTAGTTCCTTAAGCAACCAAGGAGGGAAGATGAGGGGAACACACACCAGTTCCAACAGAGGCAGGACAACACTCCCAAAGCCTGGGACAGTTTCATGACACCACAACAGCACCCTCACCTTAATGCGTGGCCTAGTGTCACAAGGATGGAAAAAAAATGTGGAAGAGATGGTGAAAGAGAACATAGCAGACCATGTCAGCATCCTCAGTGATCCCTCTGTTCCTTACAACTACTGGGTGTCCAAATAGGACACGAGGCACGAACTGGCACTCTACAGCTATAGCTAAATGAACATGGAAGATATACTATATTGGACTGTAGTATTTAGGGAAAATTGAGAATTTGGAATGCACACACTTTACACAGGAGATGTAGCCATGATAATGTCACAGAGTAGCATACACCGTCTTCGGATAAAGTACAGTATATGTCAGTGTTATGTATGAAATGCACACACACTAGATGTTGCACGAATAATGTACATTTCCCCAAAATACACTGTTTTCATCTGTGATACAGTATTTGACACATAGAGGCACATGCTGTGGACACTAAATGTTGCACAAATAATGGAAATTTCCCCAAAATACACTGGTTTCACCTGTGGTACAGTACTTGACACAGAGAGGCTACAAGCTGTGGACACTAAATGTTGCACAAATAGTGTACATTTCCCCAAAATACACTGTTTTCAGCAGTTATACAGTATTTGACACAGAGAGCACAAGCTGTGAACACTAAATGTTGCACAAATAATGTACATTTCCCCAAAATACACTGACATTTAGTGAGCCCATTATGTCAAAGTATAGGACATCACTACTTCATGACTTTCTCAGAGCCATAACTTGTTTAGTTTTCCATTTAGATATATGAGAGCTTACTTTTTATGGAACAAGATGGACTTTCTAATGGTACCATTTAATCTTGTAGATAATATAGTAGGAAGCTTAAAACAATTCTAAAACACAATTGTGCCACAGTTTTATGGGTTTCATTTTCATGGTGTTCCCTATATGGTAAAACTGACTTGTTCCCTTCATTCTCTAGTCATTACGATCACAGCAATGCCATATTTATATAGTTTTTCTCAAAGTTTAATATGGAAAAAAATAAAAACTTTGGAAAATATATATTTCTTTCTTTACATAACCCTATTCTGAACCCCATAACTTTTTTTTTCTATTTCTATCTATAGAGCTATGTGAAGGCTCATGTTTTGTGGAGTGAGCTGTAGTTTTTACTGATACCTTAATGAAGTGTGTATGACTTTTTGATCACTTTTTATTCCTTTTTTCGGGGAGGTGATGTAACAAAAAACCTGCAAATCTGCCATTTTGATTTATTTCCATTCCATTCTGTGATAGTCCTCTTGTGGGACTATTAAGTGGTAAAAAAAACAAAAAAAAACCTCATTTATTAATGCAAAAAAAAATATTCTTCTCCGTATGTTTGGTTTTGCCGTGTCCTTAACGACCCAGACTATATAAATATCACATAAATTATCCCTTATGGTGAAGGATTTATTGCAAAAAAGTAGTAAAACATAAAAAACTATATGTATTTGGCATCATTGTAATCATACTGGCCCAGAGAATAAAGATATTATGTTAGTTATACCGAAAACTAAATGCCTTAAAATTTATAAAGTAAAAATGCAGTGGCAGTATTGCTGTTCTTCCCATCTCCTTTCCAGAAAGAGTTAATAAAAGTTAATCAGAAAGTTACCTGTACCCCAAAATGGTGCCATTAAAAACTATTGTCCCACAAAAAACAAGCCCTCATAAAGTTACATAGACGGGGGGGAAAGTTGTAGCCCTTGGAACGCGATGATGAAAAAAGGAAGAAAAACGCTTGGTCAGTAAGGCCCAAAACTACAATAATGTTTTGGCAATCTGTTGAAGCAGAAATATGCATGCCACCCACTGTAATGAAATGAGGAAAGTATAATACATGGCAAAACTGAGCACTTTACATCAAGCAAATAGTGGTTCTCTGCCCTGGTTAATACAGGGGTCCTAAGGAGGGGTTCCTCTTATGTCCATACACTCTAATAGGGCACAATGTTAAGTGTTCCTTGTGTGACATCTTTAATGATAGGCGAGACAGGCTTACATTGACAAACTAAGTATCTGTTTTCTTCATTGTTTAAACTTAACTAATGCACTCTAATATTCCAATAAACTTTTTTATAAAACTTATGGTAGATGATAAGTTTACGCCCATCCTATAGAGTACCACTTGAATATATTTAAGTTGTAGGGAACTTTTTATTATGTACACCTTGAATTGTTCAACTATGAAAGCTAAATGAAGGCATTCATAATAACCTTAAACAGATTAAACGTAAAGCTTTTGTGTGTTTTATTTTTTATTAATATACTATATTTAAATTAATTCCAGCTCCCAGGCTTAATACTATGTGCCTAATCCTTGAATTCTTAATAGAAAATGAGAAACTCTTAAGAGCTAAGATAAATTGCCTTAAATAACTTTAATAACTTAAATCAGGCAAAATATTTAAATGGCATTTAAAGTATTTCTGAAACATATGTCCAACATTTGTAAATGATTTTAAAAGGCTAAAGTTTTATATTAATAGCACATTGGGGTCCATATTGACTTATATATTATGAATCATTTCTGCAGTATAATTAATTAGGCAATATCTGCATGATACATTAATTTTTACATCTACTGTTTACTCATTCATTCACTAATTTTACACTGATCAAATGCTAATGTATGCAATTATCTTGCAATTTAAGATTTTGCTAATTTTTATGTTACAAATAGAATGAGTACTTGAGTAATTTTCTTTGGGGCTGCTTATTCATCTAGCATTTAAATAATCCAGTCATCTTCTGCAGTGTTCTTCAATGGAAGATGCTAGATTTCTAGCATTTTAGGAGTGCACTTTCTTATTTTGCAATATAAAGTATTTATAAATCTAACTCTATCTATCTATCTATCTATCTATCTATCTATCTATCTATCAATCATATTTATTTATTTATTTATTTATTTATTTAGCTATCATCTCTACCTATTTCTATTTATCATCTATATTTCTATATCATCAACATCTATCAAATATATAGGAAATAGGGCCCTTTTTTTTGCAAAATACATCATCCAAAATTAATTAGTATAAACATAGCATTAGCAATGCAACAACTAGAATAAAGTCATGAAGTCATCCTTGGGAAAGTTCAAGATGGAGAAACCATAAGAAGTGGAGTAGGTATTGTAACAGAAATGCAAGGGTGAAGACACTCTAGGTTACTGTCCTTGTTAAACTGCTAATTCAATGTTTATACTAATGGATTTCAGACAATATATTTTATAATAACTTTATTTGACTACTCTGTGTATGGTGGTAAAAGAGGGAACTGCCAAGAAACATTTATACACCTGAAGCGCTTAAAAGGGTTCTCATGCAATAATTTAAAATATCTGTTGGCAATCTGTTCTAGAATTTAAGTAGGACTGGTTGTCACCACTTACAGAGCTGCCTAGGAAGGTAAAAGGGCGGGACCTGACTACACACTAATCCTTGGCACTTGCATATACTATATATTGGAGAGTTTTCCTGTTAGGTGTCTGAGCAATGAAGACATATCATAGACCAGATCACATTATTACCATCAATTGTAAACTAGTAGAGTGTAGTGAGTCCCCACCCCCTCACACCACTAAGCAGCTCTGTAAGTGTAGGCAACCAGTCCTGCTCATATTCTAGGATAGGTTGCTGGCAGCCATTTAAAATTATTTCTGGAGAACCGATTTAAATAGTTTTATGGCCAAGTATATCTATCTATCTATCTAAATTGAAAGAAGGGCCAGCAGCACTCCAGATGAATTCCAGTGAACAACGTTTATTCACCCAGTGTCCGGGTCAAACAGCGACGTTTCGACTGCTTATTGCAGTCTTTCTCAAGCCTTTCTCATGGCTTGAGAAAGACTGCAATAAGCAGTCGAAACGTCGCTGTTTGACCCGGACACTGGGTGAATAAACGTTGTTCACTGGAATTCATCTGGAGTGCTGCTGGCCCTTCTTTCAATTTGTATATTGTCGACTTTGATACCAGTCCTTAGGCCTTGATTTGCACCCGCTGCCTACAAGTGTGCTGCTACCTCTTTCTTTTACGCTATCTATCTATCTATCTATCTATCTATCTATTTATCTATCTATCTATCAATTCATATATCTACTAATGTATACCTACCAATTACTTAAGACCACCATTGCCTTTAGACGTATGGTTAAATATAGAACAAATAGCCTCAATGACTGACTTCAATACCAACCTTTTTAAACTTGTGATGGCAACTGACCAAAAATATTTTGATCAGGAGAGAAATGACCCCAAAATTAATAACACCTTTTTTGAGGATTATGCTTATGTACAGTATCTATCTTTTGGAGCCAAAATGTCCACACTGAGGCAATTGATGGCATAAAAACCCATTTTACAAATTTTTCAATACATATTTGTCATCAGGCTGAAAACCATGACGGAATCTTAGCTTTGGTCAATATTGTCCGCATCATCCAACAATTTACAAATGTATATGTTTTTTTTACAGGTGTTTTCCAGGATCAGGCATATTTTGACAAAGTAAGAGGGAACTGAGTTAATAATAGATGCAGTATTCACCATGTGCATCCACTTGCCATTCCAATGCTTTGCTTTCTTGGATAAGAGGCTTCAAATTGCATATGACCACTATAATGAATCATTGTAAGTATTAGGCGATTTAACACATGAGCTCTTCAATTTATAAAATGTTCCCCTTGAGCAAATTTAGTCTGATCCTGGAAAACTAGAATTATAAGGGATAATCTCTAGTTGAAATCCACAAAAAAAAAATATTTAGAATATTGGTTACTTTTCATATGCAGATTTAAATAAATTGTGTTGTTTTGCAAAACAAAAATGCAAATGCTTAGTTTTAGTAAGTTTGGATATGTAAAGATTGATTTTATAAATAAGCAGGATAAATGGCAAACCAAAGAGGAGAAAAATCTAGAAATATATAATCTGTCTAGGGTATAAGCACTTCCATTTATTAGCAGTTGCACCCTTTGGCACTATTAGCCTCTTAGTGACCAGCCTGTTTTTTTCTTTGTTTTGTTTTTTAATTTTTCTTTATCTTTACATTCTAGAAGCTATAAATTTTTGAGGGCCTATGTTTTGCGAGACAAGTTGTAAATGTTAATGGTACATTTTTGTGTTACAGAAAACATACTGATTAACTTTTATTAAAGTTATTAATGCCACTGGGTTGTTGTGTTTTAAATTTTGTAGCTTTCATTCTTTGGTATAACTAACATTATAAATTATCTTGGTCAGTGAATTTATAGTGATACCAAAAATATATAGTTTTATATTAAGTTTTACCACTTTTGCACAGTAACCTTTTTTATGGGGGTTTGCATTGCCATATCCCAAGACTTTTTTCTTTTTTTATTCTACTAAGCTGTGTGAGAGGCTTGATTTTTGTGGGTTGACATAGATTTAATTGATTTGGGGAATACACTTTTTGATCCCTTTTATGGTGCCAAATAAGAAAAAAAAATAATCAATTCTGATCTTTTTACATTGAAAAACTTTTTTTTTTTTTTTCAAAATATTTTTTAGTATTTTTTTAACTTGGGGATTTTTAATTAATAAAACTTTGTTCAACTTTATTTTAATAACAAATAATCTGAAGGGACGTTAAGAACAAAAAACAAAAAATCTTTATTGTAATTTGCTACACTAAAATATGAAAAAGGGTCTACATACAAGGTAAGTGCTGTAGTCTGGACTGGCAATAAGGTGCAATAATGTACTGCACACAGATGGTTAAGTGTGCAGGATGTGTGCACTATACTGCTGGTATTAACCAGATAAATGCCAGTACATCAGACTGGCCAAAACCTGTATAACAACTACCCACACACAATTGTTGGCTGGGCTAACAGATACTCTAACTGTGACAAGGGTTGTGTCACATCAGTATCAAGGTAATAGTAGATTGCCACCAGCAAAAGCTCCTCTAAGATAAAGAGGAACTAGCTGCAACAAGAGGATACTCAGTAGCACCCCCTTGATGTGTGTGGTAGTGTTATGTAATAGCCGTTCATGATCACGGACGGTTGATGTACCACCCTATAATCGTAGTGATCTCTCCGGCTTTCAATAGAGCTACCCTGGGTATAACAGGGTTACCCTATGTCTCAATCCTCCTCACTAAAGCTACATGCTATATCTCATGCTCGACGCGTTTCTGTGAGTTGTAACACCACATTTCATCAGGAGCAGCAGAGACACTTTTGCCGAACACCTCCGGTCAGAGGGTCGGCGTGAGGTAACACGTGGAGGAACTCAGGTATAGAGTCTCGGCACTAGTGTGGCCGCAAAGCGGCCGCTCGCGCGCCTCACTTCAAAGTCTCAAAAATTTCAATAGGGACTTTACTGTTGCCTTTTACTTTCAAATTGTTAGTTCTGATATTGTGTATTTTCAACATTTTTGCCACCATCTATGAGAAAAAAAACACCAAAGTCCATCAGTCCATCAAAATGTCCATTGCATTATGTCTATTCCACAATGAAACTTTTCTTGATCAATGATTTCTGTGGCATTTCAAAATGACAGCTTTATACAATCACGCATCTGTGAGGTAAATTGTTGAATCAGACATTCTCCACTTACAGTTAACGTATCAGACACCCAAGAGTTAATCAAGTAGTCTTTAATCTGGAGATTGTATTACAAGATATGCAGGGAATCCAGATGGTAAAATAATTATGCCAACAATATTCTCCTTGACAAGAAGATGAGATCTCTCAGATTCTCCTCAGAATTAGAGCACACACTAACAGCAATGCATGACTGGGAAAACAGGAAGTGGCTAGACTGAACCAACTAGAAGCTGAAACAGAGTGGGGAGGAGAAGAGAGGAGCATACCAATACACAATGCAAGATACTGAAACAGAACACTCCCCGTCTGGTATCGGTAGATACCACTATATATATGCATACAATGGAATTGTATAAAATAACAATTAATAATGTCCATAAACCTGATGAATAAACAGATGAATAATGTCCATAAACCTGAAAAGGAAACATGCAATGAACATTTATTCAAACCAAAAAAGGATATGTCTTCAGTTTAGGCCTATAGAGCTGAGTACTGAAAACAGTCTTAGAAGATGATGAGTATCTTTGGTATATGGAATCTCAACATGGAAGTTCTTTCCATCCGAACTGGAAACGACTTTAGTAATAAGTCCCGTAGGTCAGTAGAGAGGATCAACTTGTTTGTCTCTAACAGAACAAAATCTCCTTTCTTTAAATTAGGCCTTGGTTCTTGCCACCTTCTGCGTTCTTGCAAGAAGCAGAGGTACTTTCTTCTCCACCTTTTCCAGAACTGACTGGCGAGATGTTGTACCTGCTTCCACCGAAACTTATAAAGGATGTGCTCTTTGAAAATGCCAGATGGCACAGGAATATTTCCTATCTTTTCTGGTTTATTCTTGAGTTATCTTTTATGCACCCCAGATGTGGATTTCTATTTTTTAACTACAGGAGATTGTCTGTTGCTTTCATTAGAAGCTGAGCGAGACTTGGTTCTCCTTGATCTTGCCAAAGATTTAGAGCGAGAGCGCATATTTTGTGAGGCTGATTTAGATGTAGATTGCTTTCTGTCTATGGATCGTGAACGCGAATGCTCTTGTCTGCTTTTCACTTCTGAAATGGGATCTGTCTTTGTACGTACGGACTTGGGTTGTTGACATGCACTATTTGTCATGGACATTGGCAGTGAACTTTTCCCTGTGGTTTACAGAAAAGGCTGAGCAATATGAAGGTACTTATCCGTTGAAGACTGGGAAGAACTGTGATCCTCTTGGGTGCAATCAACAACTGCAGATGGAACTGAAGGTTATTGCAAAGTATCTGAAATGAACTCTTCCTCTGTTAAAGGAAACTCCTTTATAGAACGCTCAGAAGATACTTCCTTTACAGAATTAAACTCATTGTCAAACAGTTGACTGGAAGGC
>JAKVIS010006646.1:0-10174 GCA_033119425.1 Bufotes viridis
AAACTATCAACCAAAGCAGTTTAGGAAATAAAAAGACAAAGAAGGTTCCTTTACACACAATAAAACAAGATATCACATGCTACAGTAAAAGTGTGATATATAGAATAATCCATGTGAAAAATATATATAGGCAGAACAAAAAGACCACTACTATAAGGGAACACATATAGAATATTGAGAGAAAATATGAGGTCACCCCATATGCAAACATTACCTGGAGGTACACGATAGAAAAAGGAAAGGGTTATCAGTATGTGGCATGGTGAAGGTAAAAACTGGAAGGAGAGGAGGTGATTTAATAAAATACCTGTCACGTGCTGAGACAAGATGGATTTTAAATTTGAATAGCCTTGCCCCCAATGGACTAAATTGCTAAGTGCAGCTATTTGCATTCGACAACTGAAATTGTGTTCTGTCTCCTTAACTTAAGACTGCATTGCAATAACTTGATCAGAATAATCCCACCCCAAAATGATTCATAAGAAGAAGCACAGGCAAGAGGACTATATCCCTGGGGAAGAAAGGCAATTCTTTTGAAACGCGTCAGTTTTTGGTCTACAACAGCTCCTTTAGCTGTAAGCTAGTGTGATATCACAAGTGCTCAGATTTGAACCACAATCTATTTTGAATAGGAAATGTGCTGTTGGCCGGGGCATGTTTTCTAACTACATAGCCTGACTGCTTCTACCAGACTGGAGGATCTCGATAACTAGCAAGTATTTACCACTACATATCAACTTCACGGACATTCCTCTGCAAGTACAGGTAGGCGTGACAGTGTCACATAATAGATACTAATTACAACTCAGTGGGCAGCAGACATGGTAAAACGCTACTTCTAGTCACTGGTACTTATGTGCAGTCATAGAGTAAGCGCAGGAGTTCATATTTTTCAAATTGTCATCCCGGCGTTGACCTTCTTTGCAGCATACTCACAACATTTTTAAGTAAGAGCGCCAGTAAACCTGTTTTAATTTAATATGAGAAACAGGCAGGTCTCGCACAGAAGTGTAAAATCCAAAAACAAGCGGAGGTCAATACATGAACAGTAGAGATGTTCCGAACTTTTCGCCGGCGAACATAGCTTGTTCACGTTCGCCACGTTGGGCGATCATATGCGATGTTCGGTCCGCCCCCTATACATCATCACTGAGCAAACTTTGACCCTGTACCTCACAGTAAGCAAGCACATTCCAGCCAATCAGCACACTTCCTCCCACACCTTACCACCTCCTATAAAAAGGGCAGCCATTTTAGATTCAGTCTGAAGCTGCATGTTAGTGAGAGCAGGGAGACTGCAGCTGCTGCTGTGCTGATGATTCTGAATTCATAGGGAAAGCGTTAGCTAGGCCAGTGTTCTGTGTCCACAGACTCATCTGCTGTAAGGAAAGCGTCACAGCAACCCAAAAAGACCTTTTTTAGGGCTGCTACATTAGTCTGCTTTTATTTTTTTTTCTCCATATATATATTGCAGTTGCCTGGCCTGCCCGTTTGTGAGGAGCTGCAGGCCCACAAACTGTAGTGTGCCACTGCCAGTGCCCACCACTCATACGGTGTGGCACAGGACTTTGCATCAAAAAAAGGTATTTATTTTTACCCTTCAGTCTAAAGTTAGTTGCCTGCCAGTGTGTGTCAGGCCAACTTCCAATGACCGTAGTGTGCCCACTGCCAGTGCCCACCACTCATACCGTGTGGCACAGGACTTTGCATCAAAAAAAGGCATTTAATTTTTACCCTTTACCACTTCAGCCACCCTAGCTTAAACACCCTTAATGACCAGGCCACTTTTTACAATTCTGCACTACACTACTTTCACCGTTTATTGCTCTGTCATGCAACTTACCACCCAAATGAATTTTACCTCCTTTTCTTCTCACTAATAGAGCTTTTATTTGGTGGTATTTCACTGCTGCTGACATCTTTACTTTTTTTGATATTAATTTAAAAATGACCGAAATTTTTGTTAAAAAATGACATTTTTCACTTTCTGTTATAAAATTAAAAAAAAAAAACTACATTTCTACATAAATTTTACTATAAATTTATTGTTCTACATGTCTTTGATAAAAAAAAATCCAATAAGTGTATATTTATTGGTTTGGGTAAAAGCTACAGCGTTTACAAACTATGGTGCAAAAAAGTGAATTTCCGCATTTTGAAGCAGCCCTGACTTTCTGAGCACCTGTCATGTTTCTTTAGGTGCTAGAATGTCAGGATAGTATAAATACCCCCCAAATGACACCATTTTAGAAAGAAGACACCCAAACGTATTCGCGGAGGGGCATGGTGAGTTCATGTATCATTTCATTTTTTTTCACAAGTTAGCGGAAAATGACACTTTCTCAGGAAAAAAAAAATAATAATAAAGTTTCCATTTCAGCTAAATTCTGGCAAAAAAAATAAAATAATCTCCCACGGACTCACTATGCCCCTCAGTGAATACCTTGGGGTGTCTACTTTCCGAAATGGGGTCATTTGTGGGGTGTGTTGACTGTTCTGGCATTTTGGGTGGGGCTAAATTGTGAGCATCCCTGTAAAACCTAAAAGTACTCGTTGGAATTTGGGCCCCTTTGCGCACCCAGGCTGCAAAAAAGTGTCACTCATGTGGTATCGCTGTACTCAGGAGAAGTAGGGAAATGTGCTTTGGGGTGTATTTTTACATATACCCATGCTCGGTGAGAGAAATATCTCTGTAAATTGTCAACTTTGTATGAAAAAAATTAAAAAGTTGTCGTTTACAGAGATATTTCTCACACAAAGTATGGGTATATATAAAAATACACCCCAAAACACATTGCCCTACTTCTCCTGAGTATGGCGATACCACATGTGTGACACTTTTTTGCAGCCTGGGTGCGCAAAGGGGCCCTAATTTCAATGAGTACCTTTAGAATTTCACAGGGCATTTTTACGCATTTGGAATCCAGACTTCTTCTCACACTTTAGAGACCCCTAAAATGCCAGGACAGTATAAATACACCACAGGTGACCCCATTTTAGAAAGAAGACACCACAAGGTATTCCGTGAGGGGTATGGTGAGTTCATGTAAAGTTTTATTTTTTGTCTCAAGTTAGTGGAATATGAGACTTTGTAAAAAACAAAAATAAAAATAAATATATATCAATTTCCGCTAACTTGTGCCAAAATAAAAAATTCTGTGAACTCGACATGCCCCTCACGGAATACCTTGGGGTGTCTTCTTTCCAAAATGGGGTCACTTGTGGGGTATTTATACTGCCCTGGCATTTTAGGGGCCCTAAAGTGTGAGAATCCAAATGCGTAAAAATGCCCTGCGAAATCCTAAAGGTACTCATTGGTTTATGGCCCCTTTGCGCATCTTGGCTGCAAAAAAATGTCACTCATGTGGTATCGCCGTACTCAGGAGAAGTAGGGCAATGTGTTTTGGGGTGTATTTTTATATATACCCATACTTTGTGTGAGAAATATCTCTGTAAATGACAACTTTAAAAAAAAAATTATACAAAGTTGTCAATTTACAGAGATATTTCTCTCACCCAGCATGAGTATATGTAAAAACACATTGCCCTACTTCTCCTGAGTACTGCGATACCACATGTGTGACACTTTTTTGCAGCCAATATGCGCAAAGGGGCCCAAATTCCAATGAGTACATTTTAGGAGGGCATTTTTACTCATTTTTCTTCTCACACTTTAGGGCCCCTAAAATGCCAGGGCAGTATAAATACCCCACATGTGACCCCATTTTGGAAATAAGACACCCCAAGGTATTCCGTGAGGGGCATGGCGAGTTCATAGAAGATTTTTTTTTTGGCACAAGTTAGCGGAAATATATTTTTTATTGTTTTTTCTCACAAAGTCTCCCTTTCCGCTAACTTTTGAGAAAAAGTTCAATTTTTCATGGACTCACTATGCCCCTCAGTGAATACCTTGGGGTGTCTTCTTTCCAAAATGGGGTCATTTGTGGGGTGTTTGTACTGGCATTTTGGGTGGGGCTAAATTGTGAGCAGCCATGTAAAACCTAAAGGTACTCGTTGGAATTTGGGCCCCTTTGCGAACCCAGGCTGCAAAAAACTGTCACTCATGTGGTATCGCCGTACTCAGGAGAAGTAGGGAAATGTGTTTTGGGGTGTATTTTTACATATACCCATGTTGGGTGAGAGAAATATCTCTGTAAATTGACAACTTTGTATAAAAAAATTTAAAAAGTTGTCGTTTACAGAGATATTTCTCACACAAAGTATGGGTATATTTAAAATACACCCCAAAACTCATTGCCCTACTTCTCCTGAGTATGGTGATACCACATGTGTGCCACTTTTTTGCAGCCAAGATGCACCTTAAGGATTTCACAGGGCATTTTTACGCATTTGGATTCTCACGCTTTAGGACCCCTAAAATGCCAGGGCAGTATAAATATCCCACATTTGACCCTATTTTGGAAAGAAGACACCCAAAGGTATTCCGTGAGGGGCATGGCGAGTTCACAGAAAAAAAAAATTTTGGGCACAAGTTAGCGGAAATTGATTTTTTTTTTTTTTACAAAGTCTCATATTCCACTAACTGACAAAAAATAAAATTTTACATGAACTTACCATACCCCTCACGGAATACCTTGGGGTGTCTTCTTTCTAAAATGGGGTCACATGTGAGGTGTTTGTACTGCCCTGGCATTTGAGGGTCTCCGCAATCATTACACGTATGGCCAGCATTAGGAGTTTCTGCTATTCTCCCTATATTGAGCATACGGGTAATGAGATTTTTTTTTCCGTTCAGCCTCTGGGCTGAAAAAAAAAAATGAACGGCACAGATTTTTTCATTCGCATCGATCATCGTGGATGAAAAAATCTCTGCCAAAATCAGTGACTGCGGTGCGGTGGGCGCTAACTACCTAACAAGTAGCTAACTAACTGGCGGTGATAAGGGACCCTTATGCCCCATTCACACGTCCGCAATTCTGTTTGCGGAACGGAATTGCGGACCCATTTATTTCTATGGGGACAGACTATGTCCCGCTCGGATCCGGAATTACGGATCCGCACTTCCGGGTCTTCACTTCCGTTCCGCAAAAATATAGAACATGCCTTGCAGGGGTGTGATCAACGACAGGGGTGTGATCAGGGAATCTAGATGGGGTGATCAAGGGGTTAACAAGGGGTTAATATGTGACGGGGAGGGGTAGTGTAGCGTTTGGTGCAACTTTACATAGCTACCTGGTCCTCTGGTGGTCCATCTCAGCAAATGGGACCGCCAGAGGATCAGGTAGCAGGTATATCAGACGCTGTTAAGAAAACAGCGTCTGATATACCACTTTGATGCGATTTATTTCGCATCTACAGCCTGCCAGCGATTGATCATCGCTGGCAGGCTGCAGTATAACTGGTGAGACGCGCGTGTTCACAGGAAATCTCGCGTCTCGCGAGATGACGCGCCCAGCCAGAGCAACAGGACCGCGGGCCGGACGCATCTGTGCGTTAAGCGGTTCTGTAGTGGTTAAATAAAGCACCCGGGTTTTCTAATCCTGGGCAACCCCTTTAACACCTTAAGGACCCTGACATTTTTCACCTTAAGGACCTGGTCATTTTTAGCAAATCTGACATGTGTCACTTTATGTGGTGATAACTTTAAAATGCTTTCACTAATTCAGGCCATTTTGGCATATTGACTTCATGACAGTGGTAAAATTAAGTCAAAAAATTTAATTTTTATTTATAAAAAGATACCAAATTTACCAAAAATTTTGAAAAAGTAGCACATTTTTCTACTTTTATAAAAGATAGTAATAACTCCAAAATTAGTTATTACTTTACATTTCACATATGTCTACTTCATGTTTAGATGCCAGTTTATTTTTTGGGGATGTTATAAGGCTTAAAAGTTTAGAAGCAAATCTTGACATTTTTCAGAAAATTTCCAAAACCCACTTTTTAAGGACCAGTTCAGGTCTGAAGTCACTTTGTTAGGCTTACATAATAGAAATCACCCAAAAATGAACCCATTTTAGAAACTACACCCCTCAAGGTATTCAAAACTGTTTTTTTAAACTTTGTAAACCCTTTAGGTTTTCCACAAGAATAAATGGAAAATGGAGATGAAATTTCAGAATTTCTCATTTTTATGGCAGAATTTTCCATTTTAATCAATTTTTTCCCACTAACAAAACAAGGGTTAAAAGCCAAACAAATACTCAATTTTTATTGCCCTGATTCTGTAGTTTTCAGAAAAACCCCATATGTGGTCGTAAACTGCTGTACGGGCACACGACAGGGCGCAGAAGGAAAGGAACGCCATATGGTTTTTGGAAGGCAGATTTTACTGGGATAATTTTAGGTCACATTTGAAGACCCCCTGATGCACCCCTAAAGTAGGAACTCCAAAATGGTGACCCCATTTTAGAAACTACACCCCTCAAGATATTCAAAACTGATTTAACAAACTTTGTTTACCCTTTAGGTGTTCCACAAGAATTAATGGAAAATGGAGATGAAATTTCAAAATTTCACTTTTTTGGCAGATTTTCCATTTTAATCAATTTTTTTTCCACTAACAAAGCAAGGGTTTAACAGCCAAAATGAAACTCACTATTTATTGCCCTGATTCTGTAGTTTTACAGAAACATCCTATATGTGTACGGGCACACGGCAGGGTGCAGAAGAAAAGGAACACCATATGATTTTTGGAAGGCAGATTTCACTGGGATAATTTTAAGCTGCCATGTCCCATTTGAAGACCCCCTGATGCACCCCTAGAGTAGAAACTCCCAAAAAATTACCCCATTTTGGAAACTACAAGATAAGGTGGTAGTTTTGTTGGTACTATTTTAGGGTACATATGATTTTTGGTTGCTCTATATTACACTTTTTGTGAGGCAAGGTAACAAAAAGTAGCTGTTTTGGCACCATTTTTATTTTTAGTTATTTACAATGTTCATCTGGTATTTTTATAGAGCAGGTTGTTACAGACGCGACAATACCAAATTTGACAACTTTTTTTGGTTGTTTGTTTCAGTTTTACATAACAAAGCATTTTTGAAAAAAACATTTTTTTTAGTGTCTCCATATTCTCAAAGGCATAATTTTTTTCATTTTTTTGGGCGACTGTCTTATGTAGGGGCTAATTTTTTTCGGTATGACACTCCAAAAATTAGCAACAACCGGAATTATATTAATTCATATATCTTTATTATAACAAAATCATAAAAACATGATTAAAATACTCTGGTGGTTATAGAAAACTTAGGACAAATTGCCCTGACAGGATACGTGGGTCACTTATGTCGGCATTACAAAGTTCTTAAGCTGCATGCTACCAAGTATAACATTCAGGTATTACATAGTAAGGCCTCTTGCACACGACAGTATTTTGTGGATCGTATACTGGCAGTTTTTTCAGTTCAGTATACTGAACCATTCACTTCCATTTCCGTTTTTCCATTTCATTTAAATATAGAACATGTCCTATTCTTGTCCGCAAATCATGTTCAGTGGCTCCATTCAAGTCAATGGGTCCGCAAAAAAAACACAAAGCATACGGAAAGGCATCCGGATGTCTTCCGTATCCGTTCCATTTTTGCTGAACAATCTATTGAAAATTTTAAGACCAGCCCAATTTTAATTATGGAATTACTGTATACTGTATATGCCATATGGAAAAACGTAACGGAAAAATGGAACCAAAACATAAACACAACGGAAACTAAAAACGGAAAAACGGATCCGTTATAAACGGACCGCAAAACACTGAAAAAGCCATACGGTCGTGTGCAAGAGGTCTAAAGTGCATAGTGCAAACAATAATAATACCAATCCAGACAATATGTAGAAAATTGATATTTATTACAAGAAATCACTACATTATTAATTACATTAAAGCATAAATTTACACTTAAAACAATTAAAACACATGAATAGGGTATGCAGGTCAGGGTCTCCTGGACACAGGTAATCCAAATGCAAGTGCATCAAACAGCATAAAAAACTGCAAGCTCATATGTGTTTGGCCAGCATAGTCGTATGGAACCAGCAGTATAGAGTAACAATAACTAGAAACACTAAAACAGACACTACCATGTCATTCAAGGTGTCCCTTGAAAAAGCTGACGGCGAAACGCGCGTCGGGGAGCGTTCTGCAGGTCTAGGCGCTCCTGCACTCAGGTTGGTACATTCAGGTGATGTTTGATTTATATGTGTTTTCTTGTGCATCTTATAGTGGTGTATGACATGGTAGTGTTTGTTTTAGGCCTCTTTCACACGAGCGTGTCCTGGATTAGGTCCGGATGCGTTGCGGATGTGTTCAGTGAAAACTGTACGATTTCACAGGCAAAGCCATTCAGTTTTGCCTGCGATTGCGCTCAGTTGTTCAGTTTTTTCCGCGCGGGTGCAATGCGTTTTGATGCGTTTTTCACGCGTGTGATAAAAAACTGAAGGTTTACAAACAACATCTCCTAGCAACCATCAGTGAAAAACGCAACGCACCCGCACTTGCTTGCGGATGCAATGCGTTTTTCACGCAGCCCCATTCACTTCTATGGGGCTAGGGCTGCGTGAAAAACGCAGAATATAGAACATGCTGCGATTTTCACGCTACGCACAAGTGATGCGTGAAAAAAAACGCTCATGTACACAGACACATTGAAATGAATGGGTCAGGATTCAGTGCGGATGCTTTGCGTTCACGTCACGCATTGCTCCCGCGCGTAAAACTCGCTCGTGTGAAAGGGGCCTTAGTGTTTCTAGTTATTGTTACTCTATACTGCTGGTTCCATACCACTATGCTGGCCAAACACATATGAGCTTGCAGTTTTTTCTGCTGTTTGATGCACTTGCATTTGGATTACCTGTGTCCAGGAGACCCTGACCTGCAGACCCTATTCATGTGTTTTAATTGTTTTTAGTGTATGTCAATCATTACAAATATTGTGTTACTAATAAAATTATGCTTTAATTTAATTAATAATTTAGTGATTTCTTGGGAGTGGTAGTAGCTTTGGCTATTACAAGGGATTCCCTTAGACTGTTGCTCTCTGGGGATAGTGCAGCGAAAGGAGAGGCACCATTAATTTCCCCTCAGGGCACACCCTGATTCTAGGGCTCCTCCTTGGTGGAAGCTGGGGTGCTTGTAGTTAGAGATGAGCGAATCGAAGCTGACGGAATAATTCGATTTGCACCGAAGCCAAATTTACTCACGCTTTGTGGTAACGAATCAAATTTTTTTGCTAAAATGGCTGCTGCACGTGTGAGGACATGGAGAAAGTAACTCTAGGAAGGCGGGATCATCCATACTGAGATGCATGCAGCCAGACAGTGATGTCACAGCTCTATAAAAAGCGGCAGCCATCTTAGATTCTGCCATTTACCAGCGTACTAGTGCAGGAAGAGACGTGTCTGCAGGCGCTAGGGACAGTAATAGAAAAGACTTGATTGTGGTGAAAAGACGATTGATAAGTGCAGGGAAAGGATAGAGAACAATCGTTCCACAGCATTTATGTAGAACAGGGTTCAGTAGGGGAGGTTACAAAATGGGTAATAGGAATCCTTTTACACCTTGGTGCATTGACTGGGGATCCAAAATGCCATTATACAGCTCTGTCATTCCAGCAAACCATTCTTAGAAGTGTGGTTTATTACAAGGAAATATTTCTACAATATGTCTTAGGCTTCAGTCACACGTCAGTATTTTTCTATAACCCTATTAAGCATTTTTCTATAACCTTTTTTGAAGTCCGTTTTTTGCCGATCCGTTTTCTATAATTAGTTTCGAATTTTCATCCGTTTTTTGTGGATCTGCAAAAACGGAAAGATGAGTATAAAATTTCAAATCAGCAATCAGGATTTAAGAGGAGGCGTAGGAGGAGACAGTGGATTCACCCCATTGTCGCTCAACGTCATCAGAAGGGACAGTTCCATACAATTTATAACGACCTGCGTTAGGAGTAGTGTTGAGCGAACAGTTCGAGCATAGTTCGGGCTCGTACCGAATTTTGGGGTGTCCGGGACACGAACCCGAACCCGGACATTTTCAAAAATTTCGGTTTGGGGTTCGTTGTTCGGCGATTACTTCCCGCTTTCTGAAGGGCTGCACAGCAGCCAGTCATCTAGCGTTTTACTTCTTGCCCCTAAGAGCCCATCACAGCCATGCCTACTAATGGCATGGCTGTGATTGGCCAGTGCAGCATGTGACCCAGCTTCTATTTAA
>JAKVIS010006648.1:0-10138 GCA_033119425.1 Bufotes viridis
CAAAATAGCAATACTCTAAATCTGGTTTCCAGCTGTTGCAGGCCAAGTGTTAATCTGTCCGTAAAGGGTATATTTTGTTCTGGGATGAAATTCAATTGCCAAAATAGCAATACCCTGAATCTGGTGTCCCAGCTGTAGCAGGCCAAGTGTTAATCTGTCTGTAAAAGGGTATATTTTGTTCTGGGGTTAAATTCAATTGCCAAAATAGCTATACCATAAATCAGTGGTTTCAGATGTGGCTGGCAAAGTATAATAGTGTCTGCCAAAACATATATTTTGTTCTGGGGTGAAATTCAATTGCCAAAATAGCAATACCCTGA
The DNA here is from genome assembly GCA_033119425.1 of Bufotes viridis. Classification (NCBI taxonomy): domain Eukaryota; kingdom Metazoa; phylum Chordata; class Amphibia; order Anura; family Bufonidae; genus Bufotes; species Bufotes viridis. The sequence goes on from JAKVIS010006648.1 coordinate 321, forward strand.
ATCTGGTGTCCCAGCTGTTGCAGGTCAAGTGTTAATCTGTCCGTAAAAGGGTATATTTTGTTCTTGGGTTAAATTCAATTGCCAAAATAGCAATACCATAAATCAGTGGTTTCAGCTGAGGCTGGCAAAGTATAATAGTGTCCTCCAAAACATATCTTTGTACTGGGGTGAAATTCAATTGCCAAAATAGCAATACCCTTAATCTGGTGTCCCAGCTGTTGCAGGCCAAGTGTTAATCTCTCCGTAAAAGGGTATATTTTGTTTTGGGGTGAAATTCAATTACCAAAATAGCAATACCATAAGTCAGTGGTTTCAGCTGTGGCTGGCAAAGTATAATAGTGTCCGCAAAAACATATATTTTGTTCTGTGGTGAAATTTAATTACCAAAATAGCAATACTCTAAATCTGGTTTCCCAGCTGTTGCAGGCCAAGTGTTAATCTGTCCGTAAAAGGGTATATTTTGTTCTGGGGTGAAATTCAATTGCCAAAATAGCAATACCCTAAATCTGGAGTCCCAGCTGTTTCAGGCCAAGTGTTAATCTGTCCGTAAAAAGGTATATTTTGTTCTGGGATGAAATTCAATTGCCAAAATAGCAACACCCTCAATCTGGTTTCCCAGCTGTTGCAGGCCAAGTGTTAATCTGTCCGTAAAATGGTATATTTTGTTCTGGGGTGAAATTCAATTGCCAAAATAGCAATTTCATAAATCAGTGGTTTCAGCTGTGGCTGGCAAAGTATAATAGTGTCCGCCAAAACATATATTTTGTTCTAGGGTGAAATTCAATTGCCAAAACAGCAATACCCTGAATCTGGTGTCCCAGCTGTTGCAGGACAAGTGTTAATCTCTCCGTAAAAAGGTATATTTTGTTCTGGGGTGAAATTCAATTGCCAAAATAGCGATACCCTGAATGTGGTGTCCCAGCTGTTGCAGGCCAAGTGTTAATATGTCCGTAAAAGGGTATATTTTGTTCTGGGGTGAAATTCAATAATTCAATTGCCAACATAGTAATACCATAAATCTGTGGTTTCAGCTGTGGCTGGCAAAGTATAATAGTGTCCGCCAAAACATATCTTTGTTCTGGGGTGAAATTCTTTTGCCACAATAGCAATACCCTGAATCTGGTGTCCCATCTGTTGCAGGACAATAGTTAATCTCTCCTTAAAAGGGTATATTTTGTTTTGGGGTGAAATTCAATTAGCAAAATAGCAATACCATTAATCAGTGGTTTCAGCTGTGTCTGGCAAAGTATAATAGTGTCCGCCAAAAAATATATATTGCTCTGGGGTGAAATTCAATTGCCAAAATAGCAATACCATAAATCATAGGTTTCAACTGTGGCTGGCAAAGTATAATAGTCTCCGCAAAAACATATATTTTATTCTGGGGTGAAATTCAATTGCCAGAATAGCAATACCCTGAATCTGGTGTCCCAGCTGTTGCAGGCCAAATGTTAATCTGTCCGTAAATGGGTATTTTGTTCTGTGGTGAAATTCAATTGCCAAAATAGCAATACCCTGAATCTGGTTTCCCAGCTGTTGCAGGCCCAAGTGTTAATCTGTCCGTAAAATGGTATAATTTGTTCTGGGGTGAAATTCAATTGCCAAAATAGCAATTCCATAAATCAGTGGTTTCAGCTGTGGCTGGCAAAGTATAATAGTGTCCGCCAAAAAATATATTTTGTTCTGGGGAGAAATTCAATTGCCAAAATAGCAATACCCTGAATCTGGTGTCCCAGCTGTTGCAGGACAAGTGTTAATCTCTCCGTAAAAAGGTATATTTTGTTCTGGGGTGAAATTCGATTGCCAAAATAGCGATACCCTAAATCTGGTGTCCCAGCTGTTGCAGGCCAAGTGTTAATATGTCCGTAAAAGGGTATATTATGTTCTGGGGCGAAATTCAATTGCCAAAATAGCAATACCATAAATCTGTGGTTTCAGATGAGGCTGGCAAAGAATAATAGTGTCCGCAAAAACATATATTTTGTTCTGGGATGAAATTCAACTGCCAAAATAGCAATACCATAAATCAGTGGTTTCAGCTGTGGCTGACAAAGTATAATAGTGTCTGCCAAAACATATATTTTGTTCTGGGGTTAAATTCAATTGCCAAAATAGCAATACCATAAATCAGTGGTTTCAGATGTGGCTGGCAAAGTTTAATAGTGTCTGCCAAAACATTTATTTTGTTCTGGGATGAAATTTAATTGCCAACATAGCAATTCCCTGAATCTGGTGTCCCAGCTGTTGCAGGCCAAATGTTAATCTGTCCGTAAAAGGGTTTATTTTGTTCTAGGGTGAAATTCAATTGCCAAAATAGCAAATCCCTGAATCTGGTTTCCCAGTTGTAGCAGGCCAAGTGTTAATCTGTCCGTAAAAGGGTATATTTTGTTCTGGGGTTAAATTCAATTGCCAAAATAGCTATACCATAAATCAGTGGTTTTAGATGTGGCTGGCAAAGTATAATAGTGTCCGCCAAAACATATATTTTGCTCTGGGGTGAAATTCAATTGCCAAAATAGCAATACCCTGAATATGGTGTCCCAGCTGTTGCAGGTCAAGTGTTAATCTGTCCGTAAAAGGGTATATTTTGTTCTGGGGTTAAATTCAATTGCCAAAATAGCAATACCATAAATCAGTGGTTTCAGCTGAGGCTGGCAAAGTATAACAGTGTCCTCCAAACCATATCTTTGTTCTGGGGTGAAATTCAATTGCCAAAATAGCAATATCCTGAATCTGGTGTCCAAGCTGTTGCAGGCCAAGTGTTAATCTGTCCGTAAAAGGGTATATTTTGCTCTGGTGTGAAATTCAATTGCCAAAATAGCAATACCATAAATCAGTGGTTTCAGCTGTGGCTTGCAAAGTATAATAGTGTCCGCAAAAACATATATTTTGTTCTGTGGTGAAATTTAATTACCAAAATAGCAATACCCTAAATCTGGTTTCCCAGCTTTTGCAGGCCAAGTGTTAATCTGTCCGTAAAAGGGTATATTTTGTTCTGGGGTGAAATTCATTTGCCAAAATAGCAAATCCCTGAATCTGGTTTCCCAGCTGTAGCAGGCCAAGTGTTAATCTGTCCGTAAAAGGGTATATTTTGTTCTGGGGTTAAATTCAATTGCCAAAATAGCTATACCATAAATCAGTGGTTTCAGATGTGGCTGGCAAAGTATAATGGTGTCCGCCAAAACATATATTTTGCTCTGGGGTGAAATTCAATTGCCAAAATAGCAATACCCTGAATCTAGTGTCCCAGCTGTTGCAGGTCAAGTGTTAATCTGTCCGTAAAAGGGTATATTTTGTTCTGGGGTTAAATTCAATTGCCAAAATAGCAATACCATAAATCAGTGGTTTCAGCTGAGGCTGGCAAAGTATAATAGTGTCCGCCAAAACATATATTTTGTTCTGGGGTGAAATTCAATTGCCAAAATAGCAATACCATAAATCAGTGGTTTCAGCTGTGGCTGGCAAAATATAATAATGTCCGCAAAAAATATATTTTGTTCTGGGGTGAAATTCAATTGCCAAAATAGCAATACCCTAAATCTGGTGTCCCAGCTGTTTCAGGCCAAGTGTTAATCTGTCCGTAAAAGGGTATATTTTGTTCTGGGGTGAAATTCAATTGCCAAAATAGCAATACCATAATTCAGTGGTTTCAGCTGAGGCTGGCAAAGTATAATAGTGTCCTCCAAAACATATCTTTGTTCTGGGGTGAAATTCAATTGCCAAAATAGCAATACCCTGAATCTGGTGTCCCAGCTGTTGCAGGTCAAGTTTTAATCTGTCCGTAAAAGGGTATATTTTGTTCTGGGGTAAAATTCAATTGCCAACATAGCAATACCCTGAATCTGGTGTAGCAGCTGTTGCAGGCCAAATGTTAATCTGTCCGTAAAAGGGTATATTTTGTTCTGGGGTGAAATTCAATTGCCAAAATAGCTATACCATAAATCAGTGGTTTCAGATGAGGCTGGCAAAGTATAATAGTGTCCGCCAAAACATATCTATGTTCTGAGGTAAAATTCAATTGCCAAAATAGCAATACCCTGAATCTGGTGTCCCAGCTGTTGCAGGTCAAGTTTTAATCTGTCCGTAAAACTGTATATTTTGTTCTGGGGTGAAATTCAATTGCCAAAATAGCAATACCATAAATCAGTGGTTTCAGCTGAGGCTGGCAAAGTATAATAGTGTCCTCCAAAACATTTCTTTGTTCTGGGGTGAAATTCAATTGCCAAAATAGCAATTCCCTGAATCTGGTGTCCAAGCTGTTGCAGGCCAAGTGTTAATCTGTCCGTAAAAGGGTATATTTTGCTCTGGTGTGAAATTCAATTGCCAAAATAGCAATACCATAAATCAGTGGTTTCAGCTGAGGCTGGCAAAGTATAATAGTGTCCACAAAAACATATATTTTGTTCTGTGGTGAAATTCAATTACCAAATTAGCAATACCCTAAATCTGGTTTCCCAGCTGTTGCAGGCAAAGTGTTAATCTGTCCGTAAAAGGGTATATTTTGTTCTGGGGTTAAATTCAATTGCCAAAATAGCAATACCATAAATTAGTGGTTTCAGCTGTGGCTAGCCAAGTTTAATTGTGTCCTGCAAAGGATATATTTTGCTCTGGGGTGAAATTCAATTGGCAAAATAGCAATACCATAAATCAGTGGTTTCAGCTGTAACTGGCCAAGTTTAATAGTGTCCTGCAAGGGATATTGTTTTTCTGGGGTCAAATTCAATTGCCAAAATAGCAATACCGTAGAATCTGGTGTCCCAGCAGTGGCTGGCCAAGTTTATTAGTGTCCGGCAAATGATATATTTTGTTCTGGGGTGAAATTCAATTGCCAAAATAGCAATACCATAAATCAGTGGTTTCAGCTGTGGCTGGCCAAGTTAAATAGTGTCCTGCAAAGGAGATTTATTTTTTTCTGGGGTGAAATTCAATTGCCAAAATAGCAATAACGTAAGTCTGGTGTCCCAGCAGTGGGTGGCCAAGTTTCTTAGTGTCCGTCATAAGATATATTTTGTTCTGGGGTGAAATTCAATTGCCAAAGTGGCATCACCATAAATCAGTGGATTCAGCTGTGGCTGGCCAAGTTTAATAGTGTACGACAAAGGATATATTTTTTTCTGTGGTGAAATTCAATTGCCAAAATAGCAATACCATAAATCAGGTTTTTTAGCTTTGGCTGGCCAAGTTTAATAGTGTTCTGCAAAGGATATATTTTGTTCTGGGGTGAAATTCAATTGCCAAAATAGAAATAACCATAAATCAGTGGTTTCAGCTGTGACTGGCCAAGTTTAATAGTGTCCTGCAAGGGATATTGTTTTTTTCTGGGGTGAAATTCAATTGCCAAAATAGCAATACCGTAAATCTGGTGTCCCAGCAGTGGCTGGCCAAGTTTAATATTGTCCGGCAAATGATATATTTTGTTCTGGGGTGAAATTCAATTGCCAAAATAGCAATACCATAAATCAGTGGCTTCAGCTGTGGCTGGCCAAGTTTAATAGTGTCCTGCAAAGGATTTTTTTTTTCTGGGGTGAAATTCAATAGCCAAAAGAGCAATAACATAAATCTGGTGTACCAGCAGTGGGTGGCCAAGTTTAATAGTGTCCGGCAAAGGATATATTTTGTTCTGGGTGAAATTCAATTGCCAAAATGGCAATACCGCAAATCAGGTGTCCCAGCAGTGGGTGGCCAAGTTTAAAAGTGTCCGGCAAAGGATATATTTTGTTCTGGGGTGAAATTCAATTGCCAAAATAGCAATACCATAAATCAGTGGATTCAGCTGTGGCTGTCCAAGTTTAATAGTGTCCGGCAAAGGATATATTTTGTTCTGGGGTGAAATTCAATTTCCAAAATAGCTATACCATAAATAAGTGGTTTCAGCTGTGGCTGGCCAAGTTTAATAGTGTACGACAAAGGATATATTTTTTCTGGGGTGAAATTCAATTGCCAAAATAACAATACCATAAATCAGTGGTTTCCAGTTGTTGCTGGCCAAGTTTAACAGTGTACCGCAAAAATATATATTTTTTCTGTGGTGAAATTCAATTGCCAAATTAGTAATACCCTGAATCTGGTGTTCCAGCTGTTGCAGGCCTAGTTTAGATCTGTCCTTAAAAGGGTATATTTTTTCTGGGGTGAAATTCAATTGCCAAAATAGCAATACCATAAGTCAGTGGTTTCAGCTGTGGCTGGCCAAATTTAATAGTGTCCGGCAAAGGATATATTTTGTTCTAGGGTGAAATTCAATTGCCAAAATAGCAATAGCCTGAATCTGGTGTTCCAGCTGTAGCAGGCCTAGTTTAGATCGGTCCCTAAATGGGTATATTTTTTCTGGGGTGAAATTCAATTGCAGAAATAGCAATACCATAAATCAGTGGTTTTAGCTGTGGCTGGCCAAGTTTAATAGTGTCCGGCAAAGGATAGATTATTTTCTGCTGTTAAATTCAGTTGCAAAATTAGAAATACAGTAAAACTGTTGTTCCAGTTGTTGCAGGCTTCATTTAAATCTGTCTGTAAAAGGGTATATTTTTTTTCTGGGGTGAAAGTCATTAGTAAAAATAGAAATACAGTAAATCTGGTGCCCCAGCAGTGTCTGGGCCAAGTTTAATAGTGTCCGGCAAAGGATATGTTTTGTTCTGGGGTAAAATTCAATTGCCAAAATAGCAATACCATAAATCAGTGGTTTCAGCTGTGGCTGGCCAAGTTATTAGTGTACGACAAAGGATATATTTTTTTCTGGGGTGAAATTTAATTGCCAAAATAGCAATACCATAAATCAGTGGTTTGAGCTGTGGCTGGCCAAGTTTAATAGTGTCCGGCACAGGATATATTTTGTTCTGGGGTGAAATTCAATTGCCAAAATAGCAATTTCATAACTCAGTGGTTTCAACTGTGGCTGGCCAAGTTTAATAGTGTCCGGCAAAGGATATATATGTTTTCTGGGGTGAAATTCAATTGCCAAAATAGCAATACCATAAATTAGTGGTTTCAGCTGTGGCTGGCCAAGTTTAATAGTGTACGGCAAAGGATGTATTATTTTCTGCAGTGAACTTCAATTGCAAAAATAGAAATACAGTACAGTAAACTGTTGTTCCAGCTGTTGCATGCTTCGCTTAAATCTGTCCGTAAAAGGGTATATGTTTTTCTGGGGTGAAATTAAATTGCCAAAATAGCAATCCCTTAATCTCGTGTTCCAGCTGTTGCAGGCCTTGTTTAAATCTGTCCATAAAAGGGTATTTTTTTTTTTGGGGTGACATTCAGTTGCCAAAATATAACTACAGTAAATCTGGTGTTCCAGCTGTGACTGGACAAGTTTACTAGTATCCGTCAAAGGATAGATTTTGATATGGGGTGAAATTCACTTGCCAATATAGCAATACCCTGAATCTTGTGTTCCAGCTGTTGCAGGCCAAGTTTTAATCTGTCCGTAAAGGTTGAATGTTAGCACACATTACAAAGCATGAACTGCAGTTAGCACTACATACAAAGCATGAACTGCAGTGGAGTAAACACTTTAAAAACAAGGAACTCACTCAGGCTCCCCCTGCTCCCTCTTTGCTGCTGCCTCGGCCTCTTTATCCACCTCCACCTGCCGCCCACCAAACAGAGGATGTGCCACCGACACCACCACCCTGCGTCACCAAGCATCTCCACCATGTCACACTGCAGCGTTCAGCTCTGCATTTCACAAACCTTGGAGAGAAAGCGTAAATTCCCACCTAGCCACCCTTGAGCCCTGGGCCTGAATTCCAGCATTTCTAAACTCATGGCCTTTGAAATGCTGTCATTCAGGCTGGTGGACACAGACAGCTTCAAACAGCTGATGGCCATGGCTGTCCCACAGTATGTTATTCCCAGCCGCCACAACTTCTCCAGTACAGCCGTGCCTTCCCTGCACAACCAAGTATCCGATAAAATCAAGCGTGCACTGAGCAACGCCATCTGTGGCAAGGTCCACCTAACCCAGCGTTTCTCAAATAGTGGGGCGCCCCATGGGGGCATGAGGCTCTGTAAAGGGGGCTCCAGTTGACAGGAGATGAACGCTTCCACTGTGGAAGCGTTCATCTCCATAGTGATCTTTATCACCGTCCTCTGGACAGTGATACAGATCGCTGTGCTGTGCGGCAGGGAGGGAGAGGCGTCTCCTGCTCCTCTGATAGGCTGCGGGCCTTGTGCTGGCAGCCCATCAGGAGCGGTTCAGGCGGCACGATGACGTAATCGCGCCGCCTGAGCAGAGTACCGAACGGGACACAGGACGGAAGAGACTTGCATCCAGCGCTCCAGGGAGGTAAGTATTGGGTGGGAGGGAGAGCCTGCACATGATTTGGGGGAGGGGGAAGCCTGGACCCTGCACATGATTTTGGGGAGGGGTTAATGTAGCCTGCACATGATTTGGGGGTTTAATGGAGCCTGCACATTATTTGGGGGGTTAATGGAGCCTGCACATAATTTGGGTGGGGGTTAATGGAGCCTGCACATGATTTGGGGGGAGGGGGTTAATGGAGCCTGCACATGATTTTGGGTGGGGGGGTTATTGGAGCCTGCACATGATTTGGGGGAGGGGGTTAATGGAGCCTGGGTTAACGCTTCCGGCGCTCACATCCTGCCTCTGCTCGCCTGTCTGTGCTAACCTCGGCCTTCCCGCTCACCGCCTCATATGCGACGCTCCCACCAGGTGGAAATCTAACTTGCACATGCTGGAGAGACTGTGCGAGCAGCAGCAGGCCATAGTGGAGTTTCAGCTGCAGCACGCACGCATCAGTCGCACCGCGGAACAGCACCACTTCACCACCAATGATTTGGCCTCCATGCGAGACCTGTGTGCCCTGTTGCGCTGTTTTGAGTACTCCGCTAACATGACCAGTGGCGATGACACCGTTATCAGCGTTACAATACCGCTTCTATGTCTCCTTTAGAAAACGCTTAGGGCGATGGATGGAAGAGGAGGTGGCCCAGGAGGATGAGGGGTCATTTTTAGCACTTTCAGGCCAGTCTGTTAGAAGTGGCTCAAAGGGAGGTTTTTTGCAAAGGCAGAGGCCAGGTACAAATGTGGCCAGCCAGGGCCCATTACTGGAGGACGAGGAGGATGAGGAAGAGGTGGAGGAGGATGAGGATGAAGCAGGTTCACAGCAGGGTGGCACCCGACACAGCTCAGGCCCATCACTGGTGCGTGGCTGGGGGATACGGAGGACAAAGATGATACGCTCCCACAGAGGACAGCTTGTCCTTACCTCTGGGTAGCCTGGCACACATGAGCGACTACTTGCTGCAGTGCCTGCGCAACGACAGCAGAGTTGCCCACATTTTAACGTGTGCGGACTACTGTGTTGCCACCCTGCTGGATCCCGGTACAAAGACAATCTGCCAACCTTACTTCTTGCACTGGAGCGTGATAGGAAGATCCGCGAGTACAAGCGCACGCTGGTAGACGCGCTCCTAAGAGCATTCCCAAATGTCGCAGGGGAACAGGTGGAAGCCCAAGGCGAAGGCAGAGGAGGAGCAAGAGGTCGCCAATGCAGCTGTGTCACGGCCAGCTCCTCTGAGGGCAGGGTAAGCATGGCAGAAATGTGAAAAGTTTTGTCTCCACGCCACAGCTAACTGCACCACTACCTGATACGGAACGTGTTAGCAGGAGGCAGCATTTCACTAACATGGTTGAACAGTACGCCTGCACACCCTCCACGCACTGTCAGATGGTTCGGCCCCATTCAACGCCTGGGTCTCCAAATTGTCCATGTGGCCAGAGTTAGCATGTTATGCCTTGGAGGTGCTGGCCTGCCCGGCGGCCAGCGTTTTGTCTGAACGTGTATTCAGCACAGCAGGGG